>PVJH01004726.1:0-121452 GCA_004026705.1 Nesogale talazaci | reverse complement strand
TCTACATCTTCAAAACACTGTCCTATCATGTCCCTCTTCATTTGCAGAAACAAAAAGAATTTGCACAAACCAAAGTCAGATGACTAAGGTGTGTGGGGCAAGAGAAGCATGTTTTTGCCCAAAGAGTGTGCAATGAAAAAGGTCTGATTTGTGGTATATGGGAGACTTGTGGAAGATGGGGGAAAACACAACAATGCATCAGTTCATACAGCCATCTCAGTGCACCAGTTTGTGTCAAAAAAACACACCCAAACCTGCATGCCTCTCTTGTTCCACCCATATTACTTACCTGGATTTAATCCTTATGACATCTTTTTATTGCTGGTATCAGCAGTAATTCACTTTCCCATGCATTCTGCATGACAGCAAAGTTATTGACATCCAATTGGTCTTTAGACAGATGAAATTCATCAGAAACATAATCCACATGTATTTCCCCTTCACTTTGTAATTTTTTATTCTGCATGAGTTTCCAATGTGGATACAATCATATGTGTTTTTCTCTTAGGAAAGAGATGGAAAAACTTAAGAATCTCTTTATACAGTACTCTACATCTGTAGATGATGTTAACATAGATCTTGAGGAGAAAGAAGAGGCAGTGATCGAAGTATTGAAGGAAACAAAGTCTTCAGAAAATGAATTGGCTCTTTTAGCAAAAAAGGTGATGTTTCCATATTTCATATTTTTTCATATTACAATATATTGATTTTAGTTATGACTCCAAATTGGAAGTCTTTCTGTATATAAATAATTGAATAGCAGTTAGCCAACATTTTTGTTGTTTCATTACTTTTCCATTATTATAACACATTCCCTTAAACTGAGTGGCTTAAACTCAAAAAAAAAAACAAAACTCCAACTCATTGCAATCCATTCAATGTCAACTCATGTCAACCAGACAGGATGGCGTAGAACTGCTCCTGTGACTTTGCAAGTCTCTAACTCCTGATGAGTGTTGAAAGGCCTATATTTCCACCTTGAATTGGCTGGTGGTTGTGCCAGGTCTGCAGTTAGCAGTCAAACTCAGAACCATTATGCCAAAAGGTCTCCAGTTTATTGTTTCAAAGATTCTTTTGGTCAAAGGGCAGGCCTTGATGTGGGCCTGTTGTGTCTATTGTTGTAGGGCTCAGAAAATTTAAATCAAGTTCTCAGCAGGCCTGTGTTTCTAAACATATGGGGCAATGAATCAACTTTGAGATCCACTGAAGTGACTGGCAGGAGTCTTTTGTACAGTTGTCTACCGGAGGACCTTGTTTCCTTGCTATCTGTCAGAAAAGGGGTGGGGCTGGGCATTCTCCCCTCACAAAGTTGCCACCATTTGCTGGCTCATGGATCCCTTCTTCTTTTAAACCAGCATTGGTTGACAGTATGCTTTTTGTTTGGGGAAATACCCTTACTTTCCTTTTTGTTTTATCTTCCCCGCTTTCCTTGTCTGTCACTTCTCAATAGCTAGTGAAAGAAAATAATAGGAAACAGAAATAATAAAACCCTAAAGTAAAACAATTTATTTGTCAAATGCCACAGAATCTGCTCTAAATTATATCAAAACCCTAACCAGTCCCGAAACATCCCAACAATTGTTATGTGTGAATTAATTGTTGCAGCCACTGTTCTGAATTCATTCAGTCTTTCTCTTTTATTGAAACCCCTCACTGTACCAAGAATGATGTCCTTCTCCAAGGACTGATCTCTCTTAATAAAGGAGAAAAGAAATAACTTACACATTCTTTTTCCAATTTTCATCTCCTACCTAGTATTTTAACAATGTAAACAGTGAGTGTGCACATTTTCTTTAGATGGAATACACAGAAATAATATTGACAGCATCGGTGGAAATAGGTGATAGAGAAACTCAATCTCAGCAGTGACAGCCAGGCCAGCGGCTGACTGTGAAACAGACTCTCAATTTCTCATGTATAAGTTCAAGTTGAAGAATATTAAACTAAGTCTACCAGCATCAAGATATGGCCTTTAGTGTATCCACCTGAATTCAGAAAACATCTCAAGAATAGATTTGAATCACTGAATACAAATGATAGCAGACTGGGTCAATGACTGAGTGATATCAAGAACATTATGACGCAAAAAGTCATGAAAAGAAAATATCACAGTGGATGTTAGAAGAGACTCTGAAATTTGCTTTTGAGATAGAGTGTCCAAGGTTTATGAAACAATGATGGAGCAACTGAATAGAAAACTTCAAGGAGCAGGACAGATGAGCCCCTCAAGGTCAGTGGTGAGATTAAAGTTACCGGATGGATGGAGAGAAGGTGGGGTAGAGAGACAGAACCAATGACAAGGATCTATACATAACATCACATCAGCGGAGTGGAAAGAGGGAGATGTCAGGCAGGGTAAGATGTGACAGAACAATAATAATTTATAAAGTATTGCAGGTTGTTGGGGGAGGGGGAAGCAGGGACAGGGGAAAGGATGGGAAGTTGATATTAAGGATTCGAGTGGAAAAGTGGATATTTGGAGAATGATGACGACAGCAGACTTGTGAAGGTGCTTGGCACAATATATGTATTTATGTATTGTGAAAAATGATGTATGAACCCCACATAAAATGAGTTTTAATAAGAAAAGACAAAATCAAGTATGTTAATAAAATGCGCAAAGTCCTGGAGTTAGAAAACAAAAAGGAAGTACATGTTAAGCATATCTTAAACAAAAAGATACCCCAAAAAAGTCAACTTTCAAATTGAAATTCTGAAGGATTTTATAGTCAAAATGTTGAATGATGTAGGAAGCATCAAAAGAAGAGGTAAAGAATTCAGAGTCACTGTACCAAAAAGAATCAATTGCTCTACTCCCAACACCAGGGCAGTGATGCCTAAAAGAAAAAAAAAAAGAATCAATTGCTATCCACCCAATTCAAGGGGCAGCCTATGAGCAAGAACTAATGGTACCAATGGAAGAAGTCTGAGCTACACAGAAGACATTATCCCCAAACGAGGCTCCAGGAATTGTTGGCAAATGAATGAAAGTGTTTCAACAAGCTATTGAAGCAAGCATTTATCTCCAGAAATTTAGAGGACAGCTATTTGTCTAACTGACTGGGAATTACAGAACACTTCATCGTGCTCCTGTGTAATCTGTGCGTGCATCAAGAGGCATTTCCACAAAAAGAGCAAGGGGATATTGTTTGGTTTTAAATCAAGGAAGGGTGCATTGTGTTATATCCTCGCACCATACTTATTCAAGCTGTACACTGAGCAAGTAATTCAAGAAACTAGACTCTATGAGGAAGAAGTGCATCGTTAACTTTGGAGGAAAGCTTAACGATCTGCAAAAATGTAGACAACATGGCTTGTTGTGAGAAATTGAAGAATTTGCTGATTAAAATCAAGGATTGCAACCTTCATCTTGGATGAGAACTCAATGTAAAAACACACCCAAACCCCCCTAAATCCTAGCCAATAGATGACATCATGATAAATAGAACAGTGATTGAAGTTGTCAAGAATTTCATCTTGTTTGGAGCTACAATCAACGTTCATGTAATCAACAAGAAATCAAACAATACATTTCACTGGGCAAATCTGTTCCACATAACCTCTATAGCACATTGAAGAACAAGGATGTCACTTTGACAGCTTAGGTATACTTGACCAAACATATGGTATTTTCACTCATGATATATGTGTGTGAAAATTGGACAAAGAATTGATGCATTTGAATTATGGTGCTGGCAAAGATTATTGAAAGGACCATGGACTGCAAAAACAAAAATCGCACCAAAGACAAAAATCTGTCTTGGAAGTGGTACAGGCAGACTGTTCTTTAGAATTGATGTTGGTGAGACTTTATACACATTATAAGGAGAGTCCAGACCCTGGGAACAGTGTCATGCTTAGTAAGTAGGACAGTGAATAAAAGGAAGACTGGAGGAAATGATTGACACAGTGACTGCAATGGGCTCCAGCATAACAGGATGGCACAGGTCTTTACAGTGTTTCCTTCTGTTGTCCATAGGGGTAGTTACAAGTCAGAACCACTCAATGACACCTAACGGCATGAAAAAGATATTCTTTCCCCATTTTTCATTATGAGATGCTTTCATTGTATTTCATTATAATGTTTTAATCCGCAGTTATTAGTAGGACTGGGTATATTTTATGGAGCCCTGATAATGCTGTGGATTAAACTTTGGGCTGCTAACCACAAAATCAGCAGTTTATACTCACCAGCTACTCAGCACAAGAGAAAGATGAGACTGCACTGGAAACCTTGTGTCGGGTTTCTGTGAGTTAGAACAAACTAGATACCCTTGAGCTTTAAAGCTTATTTTTATTATATTTGTGGGAGCAGTTTGCATTTTCTGTTTTCTCTTCTTTCCCATATTGAATGGAGGTCAGTCTTTGTCATTGGTTTGTAAGAATGTGGTGTGGTGGGCTACACGTTGGAATGCTAGCCACCAGATCAGCTGTCCAAAACAAGCAAACACTGTGAAAAAGGATGAAGTTTTCTACTCCTATAAAGATTTTGGGGCAGTCATGTGCTTATGTTAATTTCATGATTGAGATGTAGGGATAGAGTCTAGCCTGTTAATCTGGAGATAGTCATTGAGTAGCCAATGAGGCCTCTGTGTGGGCATGGCTTTCTCCCGATGCATATGGGAAATCTTGCGATATTTCCCTTAGGAATATGAGAAGCCATCTCCCCAGTTGTTGGGAGTTAGTCTCAGAGAAGATGAATCATGGACAAGACAAGATGGCAGCGTCTGAGGAGCTGGAGGAGAAGCCACAGGGCTTTGCTGTTGATGGCCCCTGAGCCTTGGAAGTGAGGAGTCACAAGGGAACCCCTGTTGGTGCCAGGACACAGCACCCACTGACCTTTGACTTCATGAGTCTGAAGAAAATTTTATAGACTGATATTGGGCATATGGGTTAATATCGGACTTATGACTTTGTGCTGGACTGGATTGGGATGCTTTCTTAATTTCCTATTTCTTTTATATATAAACCTTTTCCTTGTATCCATATGCATGTCTATAAATTTGTTCCTCTAAGTCTACCTGGACTAACACAGATTTGCAGAAGGGAAACTCATTAGGGCAGTTGTACTTTGTGTTAGTCCATGTAGACTAGACAAACAAATCCATAGATATTCATATGTGTATTAGAGAGAGTTTTATAGAAAGGGTAATTTTACATGAGGAAAGTATCCCAAACCCAGTGTAGTCCAAGCCCGTAAGTCTGATATTATCCCCTATGTCTGATGCCAATCTATAAAGTCCTCTTCAGATGCATGAAACACAGGCAATGACACTAAATGCAGGGCGACCACAAGCTAGTGGGCAGAAAGTCTTTGGCTCCAGTGACACTGTAAGCATCTTCTCACTGGCAGTGGTCCGTAAGTGATTGTTCAGGCTTCAGAGGTTTAGTTGCATCAGGGTAAGTCCATGTGGCTTCTCCAGCTCCGGGAACTATCATGGTTCCAATGTGACCTGTCAACTGCAGCATCTTCCAGGGAGTGAGCAGAGAAGAAAGTGTCTCCTGCCTCCAAGGAGGAAATACAAGAGTTTCCAGAATTCATAGAAGAAGGCCATGCCCATACAGAGATCTCATTGGCTAGCTCTTGATTGACAGGCCAGACTTCTCTCCTTCACTCATAATTCTCTCAAATTGACTCCAGATTCTATAACTACTACACCTAAAGGTTCACGATGAGTTGAAATTGACTCAATGGCAGTGCGTTTTGTTTAATTTTTGGAGAGTGAATAAGAAACCTTTATAAATTACATTTGTTAAAAATATTTTCTTTGGGCTGAGCCCTGGTGGTGTAGTGGTTGAGTGCGGGACAGTGGCCCACTGGCTTAGGGGTTCAAATCCAGCAACAGCTCTCCAGTAGCAAGGCTGAGCCTCCCACTCCCACCAGAGGGCAATGATGGCCCTGCAAAGAAAACCACAAAAAAACAAAAATATTTTCTCTATCTTAAATTTTATGAAAAATTTCAGTTTAAATGGAGTACAAGTTACAATTTTGTTGTGGTTCTTGAGCTTTGTGCTTTTCTGAATTAGTTTAAGACTTTTTTAGTGCAGTCATAAAAATCATTTTCTAAAATTCTCCCAATGTTTTACCCTATATGTTTTCAAATTTTATTTTTCATATGTAACTGAATAGTCAATATGAAAGTAATGTATGGGTATAGTGTAATTTGTATCTTCAATTACATTTCCTCCTTTACAGAAAATAAACTATTCCCTGTTGTCTGGAACAAAGAAGTGGGTGAAGGGAGACATCGGACAGTGTATAATGACAAAATAATAATTTGTAAATTATCAAGGGTTCATGAGGGAGGGGGTAGTAGGAAGGGAGAGGAAAATAAGGAGCCACACCAAAGACTTAAGAAGAAAGAAAATGTTTTCAGAAAGATCATGGCAACAAGTGTACAAATGTACTTTGCATACAATGGATGATGGCTGGATTGTGATAAGAGTTACATGAGCATAAGAAGCATAAGCATATACAAGCATAATAGTAAGCACAAGAATGAAGAAAACATTCTAAAAAGATAGAAAATAAACTATTATAATAAAATTATTAATGTCAGCTTTTCTTCGTATATTCATATTTCCTGTCATATCTGTCACCCAGCATGTTTTCATACTTAGGTGACTCTCTTTTATCTTTCCATATCTTCCTTGTTTGTTCTACTTGGCTATCTCTGATTCAGTGTTCCTGGTTTACACTATTAGGCCATGTTACGTTTTCCAAGGATTATGGACTTTACTTGTTCTTGTCCTTCTATATAAATGTTGACAACATGTAGTTCATTTCTTGCCACTTTAAAAAATCTTATTTACTTATGAATGATTTGGCTGAGAAATGAAATCTTTGTGAAAGCCCTCCCTAACTGTAAATATGCTCCATTGTTTCATCTTCCTAAGTATCCTTTCACAATTAGACCCTAGCTAATTTCTTTGCATTATTTTTGCTGTTGCCGAGATTCAGTTCGTACGCGACTAGACTGGTACAAAGCAAACATGTTGTGTCTTTGATGTATTCAGTGCATCTGTCATCTTTCTACTGAAATTCTCAATGCAAATATCACTGCCAATTGATTGGAGTTTAGATGTACTAACAATATTAAAAAAAAATGTTTGTAGTCTTGCCCCCAAATACAAAAACTGAATTTTAAAATAATGTCATGACATACATAATTTAAGCAGCATATGAAAAAAATCACATCAAGCCAAGTACAAAAATACTGACACTATCTATTATAAGCAGCAACGTTCCATTATTCTGCATAGTATTTTGAATTTACCAGTTTCCAATATACCTATTTCCACCTATTTCCAATATACCTATATACCACCACTTTTGCAGAACAGTGGAGTATGAAGTAGAATGACTTGGTTTTCAGAAATAGAATACCAACTCTCTTTGTAAGAGGTCAGCAGTTTAAATCTCCCAGCCTCTCTATGGGAGGAAGAAGAGACTCATGGAAGGATGGATGGTTTGAGAAACACTGAGTCAGTGTGGTCACAGTATACTCAATGGCAATGGGCTGGGTTTGGCTTGCTTTTCATAAATTTTTTAGGTGATAGCTTTAAAAAACGATTTTTGATATAATTTATTTAGTCACAAATGTGGCCTTGTGTAGTAAAAATTGCTTCAGATCTGTTAAGAATTCATTTGTTCTAACATATACTAAATTATATAAATAGCCATTTTGAGTAAATGGGGTTTTCTGCTGTTGAAAAATAATTCTAAATAGGTACTTGAGTGTATTTTTTAAAATTCCTGATATATTTTCTGACTGATATAAATTATTTTAAGACGTCTGCTAAAATATCCTCATATGACAATTTCTCCATTTATTTTTTCCATTTAATTTTTTTTCACCACTTTACACCGTTTGAAACGTTGTGGTTACATGAGAATAAGTTTAGAATATTTAAGAATGTAATAACTTCTTTCAATAAAAATTGAATGTGGATTTCACTTATTAGGTCTGAATATTAATAAGTATCTTTATCTTCTTCCTGAAGCTTAAGATGCTTATGATCATTTCTTCACATTATTTTTTGTTTAATCATTTTTAGTCTGCTTTTTAAATTACTTCCAGTATGTTAGCTATAGGATTCATATAGTACATATTTGCTATATTTATTCCCAGTCTATAATTTTCCACATAACTTTCTTCATCTATTCAAATTCTTACTGGGATTGTTATTTTATTTTGAATTATGTTTTGATATATGTGCACTACAACCATTAGTAAGATTCACATCACAGTAAATTCTCAAAATTGTGTTTCTCTCAACATGCCTTGGTTTTGTCTTCATTCATAAGATATAGATAATGTGCACCATGTGAACAAGAAAGGGACTCATAACTGGATGAAGAAAGGACTTAGAAGTAAACAAAGCTGAATATACTGATTTAAAAACCATTAAACTAAAAAGCCTTAGGCTGAAGTCATAGAATATTATGAGAGAAATTGATCTTAAATAGATCTCTGATTCACCCTTTCTTATCTTGATATGGATTAACCTCTAGCTTATTAATTAAATAGTACTACTTGAAGACCCCCAATTCTTAAATACTATGTCCTCTAATTATGAAGATGAATTCACTACTTCTCATCATTTCAGTTTCACCATTGTCTGGTTAAATCTTGTTTAGACTTCAACACAGGAGTTGGAAGATTAGGATCAAACTGTCTTCAATTTCTTCAGCCGGCTTGATTTCTTATTGTGGCAAAGTGTTTACCTTTCTCATGGTTCTTAAAAGTATTTTGTGGAAAACTGATTGCTTTTCTACTTCTTTCTAAACTACAAGGTTTAATTTTTTAAAGTATAGTAAACAGCAATATTTTTAAATCATTTTAACAATTAAATTTTTTGTACTTAACTTCATACAGCAAATTGAATTCTTTTAAAATGATCTCTGCACAAATTTTTCAGTTCTTTTGGTTACAATTTTCAAAATATGGTATCAATCTCATTCATTTCATCCTGGCTGTGCCATTTTAATACACTTGTTCTCTAATTTTAATACCTGCTCATGTTTGCCTTAGAGAAATGTTTGACCATTTGATCTTATCTACATAGTTTTGATGCTCTTTATTTTATGTCAATCTTTGGTTTTACTAAAAAAAATGACTTTAAGGAATTATTTTGTTTGAAAGAATACATCTAGGCAATAGCCTTGGTGAATCTTCTAATGCCAATTGATCCAATAAATTGTGACTTTTAAGAACTCAGTTTTGTTTCACTTTTTTCTCCCATCTGCTCTGACTCCAACGGGAACATTCAGTAGTAGTAACTGAGCATATTTAATTCTTCCAGTCTTAGGTTAGATGAAGCTGAGGTTCCTGTATAATATTAGTCCCAAAGACCAACTTTTCTATGAGTCTTTGCTTTTCACCTCTCTCTTGTTACAACCAAGTTGAGACTAATAGTAATTTCATTAGATGCATGTGGTTTATTGATTCAAAAGTCTTATAGGATATTGCATCCATAGACATAAGGGATTTTGTATCCCATTATTCTCACATTGGGTTATATTTGGTAGATTTTATTATCAGCATTATGCCAGGTTCACTAGATGAATTGTGAAGTTTTTTCCCCCTCTTATTACTGGAGAAGTAAGTATAGTTTTAAATAAGTAACTTTTTATTAAAATTTTTAATAATCATGAAAAAAGATATTACTTTTTTGGATTTTTCTCCCCATACTATTGCTTGTATCATGTTTGCCTGTCATAGACAGCTGATTTGTTCATCATTATGTCATTGATCTTACCAGTGTATGCAAATTAGAAGAAATTACTTCGAACATCCATTCATAACTGGATATGTACAATAGATAAATCTAGGAAGATTAGAACTCATCGGAGATGAAATGGAATGCATAAAGATAGACATCTCAGGAATTAGGGAGTTAAAATAATTCATTATGAAAATATTATGCCTTACTATGCCAGCAATGACAAATTGAAGAAGAATGGAATGGAATCACATCCATCATCAAAAAGAACATTTTAAGATCTATCCTGAGGCACCATGCCTTCACTCGCAGGATAATATCCCTGTTGTTCATGCTGTCGAAGCATGAGACTATTGAGTACAATAGAGACATACTCTCTTGGAACTTGACATAGAGTTCTCATGAGTTAGAATCAACTTCATGACAATGGATTTGATTTTGTTTTGGTTTGTGGGGAAGACCAGCTAATTCAATTATTTTTCAAATTGATTCACCCACCACTAAATTCGAAGATGAAGAAATTGAAAATTTTAGCAACTTCTATAGTTCACAGTAGATGAAATATGGAATCAAAATGCATTAATAATTACTGGTGATTGAAATGAACAGTAGTTTGAAAATTAAGACATGTCCATGAAAGTCAAATCAGGACTTTGAATATATCACACATGAATATGGAGCTTATCTCAAGAACAGATTGAATGCACTCATCACTAATGACCTGAGACAGGAGGAGTTATGGAATGACCCCGAAGCATCACAATATGAAGAAAGCAAAAGACATAAAGAAATAAGAAAGCCAAAATGAATGTCAGAAGTTACACTTAAATTTGCTTTTGAACACAGAGAAACGGAATTGACTGGAAGAAAATGATACAATGAAAGAACTGTCCAGAATCTTCTATGAGACAAAAAACAAAAGCAAAGTAAATTATGAAAATGAAATGTGAAAGACCTGGAGTTAGAAATCCCAAAAGGTAGAATGTGGCTCAAATGAAGTGACCACGGAAAAACTGCCTCGTTCTCATTTCCGATATTGAATGATTCTCTTGGGGGAAATATCAGTTGATGCAGTAAGCAGTCAAAGATGATGGGGAAAATACACAGAACCTCTTGGTGGATAGTCCATCATTTCAGGAAGTGGAAGACTTAAAATCTAAGTAATTTGAAAAGTTAATTCTCAAATAAGTGAGAATATTCTGGAACATCGATCTTGAAATTATCATAGAGCTATTTGGAAGAGTGGTGCTATGTTCATATGTTCTAACTCATTGGATGATGTGGTGAATTGTGATTTAGAATTTTTATCAATTATATTACTAAATTATATTCTATTTTTATCAATTGAACACTTCCCTTGGTACTTTTAATTCATAAATTTACATTTGTTTTTATAATATTAAGTGCTTATAGTGTTATTGAAAATGACTATTTCAATAAATCTTTATTATGTTATACTAATTGTTTAAAGTAAAACATTGCTAATATATCTCACCCCGTATTAAAAAGAAAGAGAGAAATAGAAAGCACCACAGTTCCCTGATTTCATGTGTAATTGTTTTTCTTAGTTGGAAGACTTAAAAAGACTTTATGACCAACTTTCCTGGAAGAAAAAACGTCAGAGTGAGGAGTACAAAAAAGGGATCAATACTTTTTATGTCACAGTACGTTGTTTTCCTCTGCTTACCCAGTAGAGTTCCATTTTTTACTCTAAAATGTCCACTTCTGTCAGAAAAATTATTGTTTCCTTTTATCATTTTCTGTAAAACGAAAAGACAAGCAAATGTGTAGGAATGATTCTTTTTTATTTTGTCTTTAAAGAAAAGTACATGGGATGCTCAGCTTTCTAACGTTTCAAAAGACTTTGCTGATATTTCAAAAGCATTTTCTCAAGTGTCGGAGGAAAACAAAAGAAAGGAGGAGGACATTGAAAACTTGGGAGAACTCATCAATGAATGGTAAATCTACAAATGGAACTTTTAATCTTATACCGCATGCTTCATAGGGTAAATGTAATAAACCTCTTGGTAATCCTGTGATGAGGTGGTTAAATGTTGGCTCCATGTAAATCCAGCTCATTGATAATTCTGGATTCCTTGCTTGTTGCTGGATGTAGCCCAGGCGTTTCTGATCCATAGCAACCCCGTGTTCAACAGAATGAAGCAATGCCTAGTTGTGTGCCACCCTCACAATTATTTTTATGTTTGAACCCATTGTTGAGTCAATCCATCTGGTCAAGAACTTTCCTCCTTTTCACTTAAAAAAAATCTTATTGGGGGCTCGTTCAATTCTTATCACATCCATCCATCCATGTGTCAAACACATCTGTACATTTGTTGCCATCATTATTCTCAAAACATTTTCTTTCTACTTGTGCCCTTGGTATCAGCCCCTCATCTCCCCCCTACCCCTACCCCATCCCTCCCCAACCAATAATAATTTATAAATTATTTTTCTATATCTTACACTGTCCAATGTGTCCTTTCTCCCACTTTTCTGTTGTCCATCCCCCAGGGAGGGGGTTATCTGAAGATTATTGTGATAAGTTTCCCCTTGCTCCCACACCTTCCCCTTCCCCTCCTGGCAGCACTGCTCTGAGGGGGTTATCTGTCCTGAATGCCCTTGGCTTCCAGCTTTTATGTGGATCAGTGTACATCCTTCAGTTTAGCTGGATTTGTAAGATAGAATTGGGGTTATGATATTTGGGGGGGAGGGAAGGAAGCATTAAAGAACTAGAGCAGTGGTTCTTCACACTTCCATTTAATACAGTTCCTCATGTGGTGGTGACTCCCCCAACCATAAATTATTTTTGTTGCTGCTTCATAACTGTAATTTTGCTACTATTATGAGTTGGCAACCCTGTGAAAGGGTTCAACCCCCAAAGGAGTTGTGACATATAGGTTCAAAACCACTGAATAAGAGAAAGTTTTACATTTCATCGGTGCAGTACTACCCCCTGACTGGTTTGTCTCCTCCCAGTCTTCTGTAAGGGGATGTCCAGTTGCTTGTACATGGGCTTTGGGTCTCCCCTCATTAACAATGATAAATTTTTTTTGTTCTTTGCTGTGTTACCTGATCGACACCTCATGATCACACAGGCAGGTGTGTTTCTTCCATGTGGGCTTTGTTGCTTCTCAGGTAGATGGTCACTTGTTTATCTTGAACCTTTAAGACCCCAGATGCTATATATTTTGATTGCTGGGCACCATCAGCTTTCTTCACTACATTTGCTTATGCACCCACTTTGTCTTCAGCGATCGTGTTGGGAAGGTGAGCATCTTGGAATTCTAGTTTAATAGAACAAAGTGTTCTTGAATTGAGGGAGTACTTGAGTAGAGGTCCAATGTCCATCTGCTACCTGAATACTAAACATATATATGTATATATATGCACCTAGACCTTTTTCCTATTGTCATATATAAATATATTTGGATATGTACATACCTGTATTTAGACCTCTCTGTATGACCTTTGCCTCCTATTTCTTTTGATTTCCTTTTACTTTCTTCCTGTCCCACTATCATATTCAGCCTTCATTTGGGTTTCACTAATTCCTCTCGGTTACACTACCTTAGATTAAGCCCTACCAGCCCCCCCACCCCAACATTCCCAGCCATTGATTGTGGGTCATTTGTTGTTTCTTTGTCCTGGCGTTTGTTAGCATACACTTCCTTTTCCTCACCTCCCCCTTTCCCATGTCTGATGGAACAGTTGGTCCCGTTGTTTTCTCTGCCGAGTCTTTACGTAGATAGACTTTTAGGGGTAATAATATACACAAAAAAGACAGAGCAAAACAAAGCAACAAAAGAAAACAAAGCAACGCAGCAACAACAAAAAACCAAGAACAACAAAAAAGAGAAGCCTGTAAATAGTTCAAAGTCTGTTCTGTTGACCTTTAGGAATCTCTGGTTGAGTCTGATGGGGTACCACACCTTGGACCCAAAGTCTATTTTTTATATTCCCTGGGGACTTCATTGCTCTGTTCCCCTTGCTGACCTTAGTGTTTCTCCTCAGTGTAGTGGGGTCAGATCATTCACTTCCCCGCTACTTTACCAAGCATTATATCCTTCTCGTGGGTCTGTCATCAGCTGACAATATGTTCAATGTGAAAGAATGAAGGCTTTCCATCCTTGCCTCTGAGAAGCATTCTGCCTGTATTTCTTCTCAGACAGATTTATTTGTTGTTTGGAAAGTTCACGGAACTTTAGATATTCTTCACCGGCACCATGATTCAAACTCACAGATTCTTCTTCGGTCTTCCTTTCAATGTTCAGTGTTTAACTGTTATATACAAATGGGGACTTGAGAATGCCCTGGATTCTTTTGGGAGCATCTTAATAGTGAATAAATATGATCTTCCAAAGAGTTTTGAAGTCACATTCCTCGTGATATGTTTGACATAACATCTAAGGTTCATCATCACATTAAATGTAACATATTTATCAAACTCTTGGTGTACCTCTGTTAACTTCCAATCCTTTCTGGCAATTATTAAATTTATTCTCAGACATAAGAGACTTGTATGATTTCTTGATTCTTTTTTTCTATTTTCATATTCAATAAATGAAAAATAATCATTTCACTTACTAAATGTACTTCTGTCCCACAATACCACTGTTAACCTGTGTGTTTCCTCTCATGTACTTGGACTATATAGTTACCTAAAAAATCTCTTCAAACATATTAATGAAAATATATAGTCTCAATATAACTTTGATTTTTTTCTTTCATTACTAGTGATGTTGAATTCTCATTCATAATCTTCTTGTTTCTACTTTCTCCAAGTTGTTATTTCCAAAAATGAAATAAGAAATTTCATGTTCAAAGTTTCACAATAGGTTTCCTAAAGTTATACAGATACTAAATAGCTGAGCTGTGACTTGAAAGCAGAATGTCTAAGTTCAGGATCAGAAATTTCCCCCTTATAAAGATGAATATGACTTCTGACATTTAATGAATGTTCATATGTGCTTGATACATTATATCCAGTAGAAGCTGAGCCCCATGTATTAGGCCAAAAATTAGAATAGCATTATTGTTGGTATATAGTTGCATGGTGACAGCTCCACAGAGTGGTAATTCTGGCATGGTGAGAACTTTGATGTTCTCTGATTTGTGTTCTTCCGTATGCCTGTAAATGTACATCCAATTTTATGTGGCAGTAAGGCAGCATCAAGACTGAGTCTGGGCTAGAGTAGTATAAGAAAATGAATCCTGTTAGAGTTTTATAATTCTATGCAGAAGTCTATGGAAATTCATTAAATAAACCTAAGGACCAGTTTTTTTTGGGGGGTGGGGTAACACTGCCCTCTGGTGGTGGGAGTAGGACGCCCAGCCTTGCTCCTGTAGAGTTGCTGCTGGATTTGAACCTCCAACCCAGTGGGCTGCAGTCCCGCGCACAACTAATGCGCCACCGGGGCTCAGCCTAATGACCAGATTTTTTCTCTAAAGAGATCCTCTCAGTGACTATAGGATAAAGTAAAGTTCAATTACTGACTTGGTTATTTCGTACAGCAAATAAAATATGTGTGGATAATAAAATGTGGAAAGAGAGATATGTTTGATTTGGAATTGTGTATTACATGATACACATATAAATGTTAGAAGTTGTGCTTTATGTAAGAATAACGAAAATTTTTTGTCCTCCCCCTCCACTCAGCTCCCTGGAACCCTTATAATAATTATTATTATTATTAACCCCTATAAATATATCATCATCATCATCACCATAGGCTTATCTTATACCATCCAATGTATCCATTCTCTTACATTTCTGCTCATACAGAATTGCTTAACTGAACTTTTTAGTCTTTTTAAATTTTATATTCTACTGCACCCCTATAAAGTAACAGTTTCCCTGTTTCCACACAGCTAAAAACAATTTTAAACAATAGAATAGCAAATCATTGATGACCATATCTTCTGAATACACCCATGATATCCCCCTAAAGTTGCACTGCTTGTGTTCACTAAGATTCCACTACAACATCATCTTACCATTGGATTCCATTCCTCAACTTTTATGCTTTTTGCAGAAATTACATAAATGCTTTGCTATATGAACTACTGTTCATATGTATTTCTCTTTTTTTAAATTGGGAGCTCTTACAGATATTCTAACAATCCATATTTCAATTAGATCAAGCAAAATTAAAACGTGCCTGTCATAATCATTTATACAACATTTTCTTTCTTCTTGAACTCTTTGATGTCAGTTTCACACTCCCCCCCCCACTCTACTCCCCAGGAACTTCTATAATTTTATTATGTATTATTGTTATTGACATATCTTACATTACCCAATGTCTCCATTCACTTACAATTCTGTTATTCATTCAACTCATATAGAGTAATACAGTTATTATTGCTATCAATTAATTCCACCCACCCTGTTCCCATAACCTTGGAAAATCATTACTCTCATTGCTATTTCTGAAGGGCTTGTCTATCTTAGATGTCATACATTAAACTACCTTAATTATACAAATGAAGATATGCGGGTCTCACAAGATTAATGAAAGAAAAACTAAGACCATAACAGTAAGGGGAGGAAATATTAAAGAAATAGAACATATTATGAGTTTCATCAGTGTTATACTACATTCTGGATATGTCATCCCTTCTGTATGGCCCTTTTGTGAAAGACTGTTCAATTATCATACATGTGGTTTTGGGTCTCCATGTCAATCTAGTTGCTTGAATTAGAATTTCTGATACCTATTCCAGCCAACATCTCATGATTACACAAGCTGGTGTGCTTCTTTCATGTGGGCTTTGTTGCTTCCTTGCTCAATGGCTGCTTGTTTAACTTCAAGCCTTTAAGATGTCAGATGCTGTATCTTTTAATAGCCAGGCACCATCAGCTTTCCTAACCACATTTGCTCATGGACCCTTTTTTGTCTTCGGTGAGCCTATTGGGAAGGTGAGTACTACACAATGCCATATTATTTGAACAAACCAGTCTTGTATAAGATAAGATTTAAGTAGAGGCCCAACCCCCATTTGCTACATTATATATACACATATACACACATATATAATATATAAACACACATACATTCAAACTTATGTTTAAATCTTTACATATATCCATTATTATACCTATATATATAATTTTAATATCTTTCTGCTTTATCTTTTTTCTTTACTCACGCCCCACTCTCAAGTTTACCCGTAGTTCACTTTTCAGTAATTTCGGCTCAGCTATATTTCAATTGATCAAACATGACCAGGAATGTTATCTTCTCCTCACTCAGTGTGAGATCACTTGATATTTCTCTGTCCATGTCACTATTTGTTCTCCATTTCCTCTTTTCCCTCCTTCTTCTCTCCCATGCCCCTCCCCACACAACACCAGAACCATTGGTCCAGTTCCTGTCTCCTTGGGATTGCTTATCTTGCCTATCTTACAGATAGACATCCAAAGGAAAAAAGGGGCAAAAAGAGAGAGGCCATACTTATAGTTCAAAGTCTAACTGTCGTCCATACCCAGAGTAGATGTGCAACCCTCTTTTAATAGTGTGCAGTTCCTGGTATAGTCCATTGCTCGAGTCCCCTGATCTTTTAGGGTTCCATAACTCAGAAAACTCTTAGCTAAAACAAGGATACCCTTTTAGACCTCAGCATTCAAGTCGAAGGGGTACTCCTTGGACAAGATCTTATTGCTCTTTTGCCCCTCCTGCAGGCAAGGATGGAGCTGTCTAATGCCCCACCCACATCCCATTGCACCTTCAGACTTTCAGTGTAGCCCCCTGGTGAATATCCCCCAACCAGTTCAGATGAGGTGCCAAACACTGCCCCTTGAGTCAGAAGCTTCCAATCAAGATTCCTTGGAACTCCATGTATTTGCTCACACAGCTGGTCTGTTGCACTGCCCTCTTGGTTAGATACCTTGTGGGTGGCTCAGACAGCCCCCACCACACACAATTGTATTTTCAGGGCTATTCTTTATTGTGGGAGGCTCTCATCGTGAGAGGGGACATCATATCTCGAGCTGAAGCCAAACCTGCAGTCCTCTCTATGAATGAGCTTTTCTGAGCAGGAATGTCGTCCTTAAGGTTTGGCAAAACAGAATGTGGTCTAGTTTTTCTCCCTCCCTTTCCTGTAGAGGCATAAACAATACCCTCCCCTTGGGTGCATTATTGACCAGTTTCCCCTTTGCCATTTTTCTCTTCCCCCATCCCTTTGTGGACTACAAAGGCATATGAGGAGGGGGTTGGTGGAAGATGTTTTCCTGCACAGGTGTTATCTGCATCTTTTTTATATTTTTCTTTCCTTTCTTTTTTGATGATGTATGCATTGTGGTGCTTGACCTAGCTCTTCTCAAAGCATCTGGTCCTCAGCCCAGGAATTGTGTGATATGTGCACTTCCCCTCTGCCTGTGATGTTTGAACTCTCCTCATCGGATTGATACTGTCCTTTTCCTGTTGTGTTTGAGTGGCTTTGCTCAGCATACCCTCTAGCTCTCTCCACAAGTGCTTCTTAGGGATGTGTAGTACTCCATTGTGTGTATAGACCAGATATTTTTAATCTATTCATTTATGTGATCAGTAAGCTTATAGTGCCCACATGGCCAAAGACGATAGGTAGGTCTGTTGTGACGACACGGCCAATGAACACACGCCATCAATTGAAGGGCGGAGAGACAAAAGGCTTGGCAAGCTCCGCCCTTGCTCTCATGCTTTTGGATCTTCAGACCAGCAGGCTGCCTCATTCATCCTGTGCCTCGACCTCTAAGCAACACTACCCACGGGACACCTAATCGTGGGCTGTGGAGCTGTGAGTTGAGGTTCCTTGAAGCCAGGCTTCACCACACTCCTGAAATATACATCTCTTGAGCTGGAGACTGTTGGACTCTGTCATTTGGCTGACTGTTGGTGACCTGCTCTGCTGTTTGCTGCCTGTGACTGGATAGCCTGAATTGCTCTACAGAGTACTACTCGGTGGCCCTCAAGATTCCAAGGACTGCCAGTCTTCTAGCTGTCTCACGCAAGTGAGTGGCACCAAGCCATTTGTACTGCTTTGTAGATTGGTTAGCTGTTTATTTCTTATCCTATATAAATATAAGATCTATATAAATATATAAAGGGAATTACTGGTGTCCTGGTTTTATTTCTCTAGAGAACCCTGCCTGACACAAGTGGTACCAGGAGTACTTCTAGAGAAATAAAATCATAAATATGGGTTTTTTAATTGGTTCTTCAAGCTGATTAGTCTTAAGAGCACTGGTGATGCTAATTCTACACCTAAAGCCATGGGTAATTTTGCCATAGTGTGAAATATCAAAGCTAATAACTAAAGTAGGAGCACCGGTAGATGGGGTGCTGGTTAAAGGAGAGGCTCAGGGAGATCGCATGTTTGATGTTTTCTAGCAGTTTTGTCAAGATGCCAAGTATAGGGAGGCTGGTTGGCTGGTCTTCTTTACAATGGACTATATGGTTAAGGAGAGGGATTGCCTCAGGGTCTCAGAAGCATACCTCAAGTGCCAACTCACAGACTTGAAGACTTCTGCCTGTGCTACAAAGGAGAGTCTTCTTGTCTGTAGTAAAAGAGTCAACATTGCTGAGAACCAGGTCTAAAGTCTCATTATGTGAGTGGCTGAATTACAACATCAACTGAATGGCAGATCTAGAGCAGTGTCCGAAGCCAAAGTGAGAGCACTGATAGGAAAAAATTGGGACCCTGAAACATGGGATGGGAATATATGGGCTGATATCCAGAAGAGGAGAATATTATGCTGCCTCTAGAAACAATTGAACCAGCCCTGTCAATAGTTCCACTCCTCTCAGCTGAAGATAGTAATCAGCAAAACAACCCACACCTGAGCAGATTAACCATCCCACTCTAGGTGAAACGCCAGGTGGGGCTGCATCTCTACCATTGCCTGAGGGAGATGCCTTATAAAATAGTGCTGAGAACACCCAGGAAACACCCTCACCATTGATAGTTTCTGCTAGACCTCTAACTAAAATTAAGGCAAGGAAAGCTCCTAAGGGTGAGGCCGAGGTGATTAGTCAAGAAGAAGTACGCTATACTCACAAAGAACTGCTCGAGCTTTCAAATACGTACAAGCAAAAGCCTAGGGAGTATCCCTGGGAATGGTTACTGAGGGTGCAGGGTACTGGGTGCAAGAAATGTAGTATTAGATCAGTCTGAGTTTCTGGATATGAGACTCTTAAGCACAGACTCTTCTTTCAATGTCTCAGGGAAAGAAGCTAAGAGAGGATCCAACTCCTTATTTGGTTGGTTCACTGAAACATGGTATGCCAGATGGCCTAGATTGGACCAACTTGAGGTGCCTGACCTACCTCGGTACACTGTAGAAGAAGGCATCCTAAAGCTGAAGGAAATTGGTATGGTGGAATGGATCTCTCTGGATACTCCCATAGACCCCAAAAGGGGGTGTCTCAGGACATACTCTTCACCACAACCATAAGGAACAAGTTTGTGAGGTGGACCCCAGCATCTTTGAAGACTCCTATAATTGCTATGTTGTGTGCACCAGGATTAACTGTGGGAACTGCCTTAAGTGAACTCCAACATTTGCCCACGATGGGGCTGATTGGATTCTCTGGTGACAGATGGCAAGTATCAGCACTGAATCAACAGGGACAGGGTAGACATGGTTATAATAGACAACAAGGCATTCATAGTAATCATAGCAGCCTGTTTCATGTGGAATTATGCCATTAGCTACTTAGTCACAATGTCCCAAGGAGAGAAATACCTGGGAAACGTACTAAATATTTACATGACCTATACAGGCAGAAGAATGCTGGATCAGGTGAACAGCGGTATAGGCTGTCACGATCACTCAAACAATTCCCAGACCTAAGCCAGTTTACAGACCCACAACCCCTTGAATGAGAGGAAGGCTGAGTCCCTTAGAAGGAGGACCCTGCAACATCACCGAAGGTTTATGCTATTAGTCTTTCTTCTAGCCTTCCACAAAGGGACCTGTGGCCTTTAAGAAGAGTGACTGTTCATTGGGGGAAAGGAAATAATCAAACTTTTCAGGGATTACTAGACACTGGCTTTGAACTGACACTAATTCCAGGGGACCCAAAGTGTTTTGAAGGCGTACCAGTCAGAGTGGGTGCTTATGGAGTTCAAGTTATTAATGGAGTTTTAGCTCAGGTACACCTCACTGTGGATCCAGTGGGTCCACGAACCCATCCTGTGGTTATTTTCCCAGTTTCAGAATGCATCATTGGAATAGACATACTTAATAACTGGCAGAACCCCCATATTGGATCCCTGAAATGTGGGATAAGGGCTATCATAGTGGGAAAGGCCGAATGGAAACCATTAGAATTGCCATTGCCTAGGAAAATGGTAAACCAAAAGCAGTACTGCATTCCTGGAGGAATTGCAGAGGTCAGTGCCACCATCAAAGATTTGAAAGATGCAGGGGTGGTAATTCCTACCACATCTCCATTTAACTCACCCACATCTCCATTTCACTCACCCTGTAAAGAAGACTGATGGATCCTGGAGAATGACAGTGGATTATCATAAATTTAACCAGGTGATGACTCCAACTGCAGCTGCAGTTCCAGATGGGGGTGATCTGGCCAATGCCTTCTTCTTGATACCAGTATCAAAGGATCACCAAAAGCGGTTTGCCTTCAGCTGTCAGAGGCAACAGAACACTTTCACAACTCTCCCCCAGAAGTACATTATCTTTTCCACCCTGTACCATACTTTAGTCCGAAGGGACCTCAATCACCTGTCTATTCCACAAAATATCACACTAGTCCATTATATTGACAACATTATGCTGATTGTACCCACTAAGGAGGATGTATCAAAGACTTTAGATTCATTAGTACAGCATCTATTTACAAGAGGTTGGGAAATTAACCCAACAAGGATTTAAGCACTCTCCATCTCGGTAAAATTTCTAGGGGTCCAGTAGTGTGGAACATGTTGAGATATTTTTACTAAAGTGAAAAATAAGCTATTGCATCTGGCTCCCCCAACAACAAAACAGGAGGGACAATGCCTAGTGGCCTCCGGATTTTGGAGGCAGCATATTCCTCATTTGGGTGTTCTACTTCGACCTATTTATCAAGTGAAATGAAAGGCCTCCAATTTTCAGTGGGGCCTGGAACAAGAAAAGGTTTTACAACAGGTGCAGGCTGCCGTGCAAGCTGCTTTGCCACTGGGACCATATGATCCAGCTGACCCAAGGATGCTAGAGGTGTCAGTTGTTGATAAAGATGCAGAGTGGAGTCTTTGGCAGACCCCTATTGTTGAATCACAGCGTAGACCATGGGGATTTTGGAGTAAAGTCCTGCCATCCTCTGCAGACAACTTCTCCCGCTTTGAAAAATAGCTGTTGGCCTGTTACTGGGCCTTGGTGGAGACTGAACGCCTCACCATGGACCACCATGTCACCATGAGGTCTGAACTACCCATCATGAACTGGGTATTGTCTGACCCACAGAGTCATAAAGTTGGACGTGCGCAGCAACACTCCATTGTTAAATGGAAGTGGTACATAGGAGATCGGGCCAGAGCAGGACCTGACGGTACAAGTAAGCTGCATGAAGAAGTGGCCCAAATGCCCACAGTCCTCACTCCAGTCACATTACCTTCTCTCTTCCAGTCTGCACCTATAGCCTCCTGGGGAGTTCCTTATAATAATTTAACTGAAGAACAGAAAAGTCATGCTTGGTTCACAGATGGCTCTGCACAATATGCGGGTGCCACTCTTAAGTGGACAGCAGAAGCACTACAGTCCCTTTCTGGGATCTCCCTAAAAGATAGTGATGAAGGAAAATCCTTCCAATGGGCAGAACTTTGAGCACTGCACCTGGCTGTTCAGTTCATCTACAAGGAAAAATGGCCAGATGTGAGACTGCATACTGATTCATCGGCTGTGGCTAATGGCTGGGCTGGATGGTCAGGGACTTGGAAGGAACATGATTGGAAGATTGGTGACAAAGAGGTGTGGGGAAGAGTTATGTGGATGGATCTTTCTGAATGGGCCAAAAAAGCAAAGGTAATCGTGTCTCATGTTAATGTTCACCAAAGGGTTACCTTTGAAGAGGAGAACTTTAACAATCAAGTGGATGAGATGACACACACTGTGATGACTGGCCCTCCTCCTTCCTCTGCCACAAAGTGGACATGGTGGCAGGGATGGAGGTTATGCTTAGGCACAGCAACATGGACTTCCACTCACCAAGGCTGACTTGGTCCTATTTGCTAGCAGCAGAAACCAACGGTAAGTCCAAGGTATGGAACCATTCCTCGAGGAGATCAACCAACAACTTGGTGGCAATTTGATTATATAGGACCACTCCCAAAATGGAGGGGACACTGTTTTGTTCTGACTGGAATAGACACCTATTCTGAATATGGATTTGCCTTCCCTGCACGCAATGCTTCTGTCCACACCACCATTCGTGGACTTAGAGAATGCCTCATCAACCAGCATGGCATCCCACAAAGCATTAATTCAGATCAAGGAACTCACTTCACAGCTAATTCAGTGCGGCAGTGGGCCTATGCCCATGGAATCCACTGGTCATATCATGTTCCTCATCATCCTGAAGCAGTTGGCTTGATAGAACAATGGAATAGGCTCCTGAAGACACAATTGTGATGCAAACTATGTGGCAACAACTTGCAGGGCTGGGGCAATGTTCTCCAGGAAGCTGTATACGCTTTAAACCAGGGGCCAATATATGGTGCTGTGTCTCCAATAGCCAGGATTCATGGGTCCAGGAATCAAGGGGTGGAAACTGGAGTGGCATCACTCACTATTACTCCTGGTGACCCACTTGCAGCATTTTTGCTTCCTGTCTCAGCAACCCTATGTACTTTGGGCCTGGAGGTCCTGGTCTCAAATGAAGTAACTCTTCGACCTGGAAGCACAGCATGGATTCCACTGAACTGGCAGCTGAGAATGCCCCCCCTGGCCACTTTGGGCTTCTCATTCCTTTAGATCTACAGATCAGGAAGGGTGTCACTGTACTGAGTGGTGTGATTGACCCAGATTATCAAGAAAAAATTGGACTGGTGCTATATAATGGGAGTAAAGAAGAATATGTTTGGAATCCAGGAGATACCATACGCCAACTCTTAGTGCTACCATGTCCTGTGATAAAAGTAAATGGTAAATTACAGCAGCTCCATCATGACAGGACAGCTAATGACCTAGACCCCTCAGGAATGAAGGTCTGGGTCACCCCACCAGACAAAAAACCACAACCAGCTGAGGTGATTGCTGAGGGCAAATGTAATACAAAATGCATAGTAGAAGAAGGTAGTTCTACCTAACAGTTACAACCACGTGATCAATTGCAAGAGCGAGGTTTGCGATTGTTCGTGTATTTTCTGTATATGAGCTTATTGAATACCTTTTCTTTGTTCATGTATGATATATTGGCTACAATTGGACTCAGTGTCTTCACATTTATATGTATGATAGATGTTTGATGTTAAGTATAAGTTTGATTTCATTGATGTCTGGAAATTTTATATGGCTAAATAATTGTGTACAGGTGCCACATTGGCAAGGGGTGGATTGTGATAGGTAAGCTTGTGGTGCCAACATGGCCAAAGACGATTGGTAGGTCTGTTGTGACGACATCGCCAATGAACACATGCAATCAATTGAAGGCTGGAGATGGAAAAGACTTGGCAAGCTCCGCCTTTGCTCTCTTGCTTTTGGATCTTCAGACCAGCAGGCTGCCTTGTTCGTCCTGTGCTTCTGCCTCCAAGCAACACTACCTGTGGGACACCTAATCGTGGACTGTGGAGCTGTGAGTTGAGGTTCCTTGAAGCCCTGCTTCGCCACGCTCCTGAAATATACATCTCTTGAGCTGGGGACTGTTGGACTCTGTCATCTGCCTGACTGTTGGTGACCTGCTCTGCTGTTTGCTGCCTGTGGCTGCATAGCCTGAATTGCTCTACAGAGGACTACTCAGTGGCCCTCAAGATTCCAAGGACTGCCTGTCTACTAGCTGCCTCATGCAAGTGAGTGGCACCAAGCCATTTGTACTGCTTTATAGATTGGTTAACTGTTTATTTCTTTTCATATATATAAGATTAAATAAAAAGATATAAGATAAGATCATATGATAAGAAATATATATATGATATCTTTATTAATATCATATATACATAGATGTACCCTTCTATATATATAAATATGTAAAGGGAATTACTAGTGTCCTGGTTAATTTATCTAGAGAACCCTGCCTGACACAAATTATTTTGGAAATTTAGACCTTGTGAAATGTGCTGCAGTAAACATTGGAACATGTTTCTTATTTTTTTATGGGTATACACACAATAATGAGATTGCTGGGTTTAAGATAACTAGATTTTCCACTGTTTTTGGTATTACCAAATCACTAGCCACCCTGATCTATAAGACCACCAGTGAGTGAGAGTTCCTATCTCACCATACCCCCTTCGAACATGTGTTGCTTATTGTTTTTATGAATTGCTCTATCCTCAGTGTTAGGTGATATCTCAGATAGCTTTTACTTGCATTTCCTGGATGGCTAATGATTGAGCACATTTTCTCATATGTTTATTGGCTATTCAGGTTTCCTCCTTTGTGAATCTTGGGTTCAAGTCTTTTCCCCACCATTTTAATCTTATTTTAAGGTTGCAGGGCCCTATGGATTTTAGTAATACCATCTTTATTTGTTGTGTCATTACTAAATAGCTTTTGCCAGTCAAAAAGCTCTCATTACTCTCTTGATGAAGTGTTTTGATGCACACAAACACAAATATTTTATCTTTACTATGTCTCACATCTCTATTTTATCTTCCCCTTTGTATGTACCCTCCCTAATTTTTGTTAGCCCATGTATTCACTGTTGTAAGGTTCTTAGCTTTGGCCCCATAATTTCATTGATGATCCTGGTAGTTTGGGGGTTTGCCTTGAGGTGTGGTCGTCTTGAAGTTGTTCTTGTGTACAGGGGGAAGTAGGGCTCTTAGTTCACTCTTCTGCAGGTTGATACCATTTTCTAGTACCATTTGTTAAAAAAAGACATCTGCTTCCCATTTGATTTTGGGGGATAAGAAGGCTCTTTTCAAAGATCAGTTTTCTGTATCCTGCTGCTTTTATTTCTGCTTTTTTTGTTCTTATACATTGGTCCGAGTTTCTTTCATTATACCAGTACCATTCTCTTTTGACAACTGTGGCTGTACAATAATTATTAAAGTCAGGCAGTGCAAGTACACCCACTTTATTCTTCTTCTTGAGGAGTTCTTTGCCAATTCTGGAGTTTTTCCCTTTCCAGATGAAGTTAGCGGTAAGTTCTTCCATATATTTTTTAAATGATGCTGGTATTTATACTGGGATTGCCTTAATTCTATATAGAACTTTAGGTACGCTTGACATCTTTGCACTATTGAGTCTACTGATCCACATGCTTGGAATACTTTTTTCCATTTGTGAAGGGCTCTTTTGGTTTATTGTATTAATGTTGTGTGGTTTTCCTTGTACAAATGCTTTGTTGCTTTTGGGTAGGTATATTCCTAGATGTTACAATTTATGCTTGGCTATTGTGAAGGTTACTATCTTCTTGATCTCCTATTCTGTAACCCCATCAGTTGTATAAAGAAATTCAATTAACTTTTATTTTTTGATCCTCTGTCCTACCTGTGTCCTGTGTCCTGTGTCCTATGCCACTCTACCATATTCTACTATCATTTTTAGAAATTTTATTGTGGACCCGTTCAGGTTCTCAGTATATAAAATTGCATCATCTTCAAATAATGATAATTTCACTTCTGCTTTCCCCAGAAATATACCTTTAATATCCTTCCATTGTCTTATATTATTAGCTTGATCCTCCAAGTTGATGTTGAAGAAAAGTGAGGAACCAGGGTCATCCTTGTCTGGTTCTCTTTTTTAGTGGGGAAATTTTCTGCTTTATTCCATTGATTATAATGCTGGAAGTTGAATTTTCATTGATAGAATTGATTATATTGAAGTAATATCCTTCTAGTCCTATCTTCTTTAGTATCTTAATTAGTAACAGGTATTGAAAGTTGTCAAATGTCTTTCTCAATCTCTTGATGTTAATATGTGGTTCTTGTCCTTTTTCTTCTTAATGAGGTGGATAATCTTTATGTACTTTAATGTTGAACTATCCCTGGCATGAATCCCACTTGGTCAGGATGAATTATTCTTTTATTTATTTGTTTTTTGTTTTTTGGGCATCACTGCCTCTTGTGAGAGCTACCTAGCGCCACTCCTGAGAGCTGCTGCTGGATTTGAACTGCCAAGCCCGTAGGCCTCAGTCCCGCACTCAACCATTTACACCACCGGGGCGCAGCCTCGAATTAGTCTTTTATATACTTTTGTTTTCTATTGGTCAAGATTTTCTTTAAAGTATATTTGCATCTATGTTCACTAGAGATATGGGACTGTAGTTCTGTATTTTTATCAGATCCTTGCCCATCTTTGGTATCAGTGTTAAACTAGCTTCATAGAATATGTTTGGTAGTTTACTTTTTAGGTTCTGGAAGAACTTGTGTGAAAGTGGTGTCAATTCTTACTTTAATGCTTGGTAAAATTCTCCTGTGAATCCATCAGGACCAGGGCTATTTTTTCAATATGGTAATTCCTTGATAGCCTAATTTAATTTCTTCTTTTGCTATGAGTCAGTTCATGTTCTTAATATTTATATGAGACAATTTATGGAGGATTTATTTTTCCAGGCACTTGTCCATGCTTGTTGTATTCCATGGAGTACAGTCCTTCCTAATACTGTGTAATTATTCTTTTAATTTCTTTGGGGTCTGTTGTAATTTCTCATTTCACCCCTCAACCTGGAATTGATGCCTGCTCCTTCATATCTTTTGTTAGGTTTGCCAATAGTTTGTCAATTCTGTTAAGCCTTTTGAAGAGGCAACTTTACTGAGTTAATTTTCTCCATGTTTTTTTTCCCCCACGAATGTATCTCTGCCCTGCTTTTTAGAATTTATTTTCTTTTTCTGTTAGAAGGGTTATTCTGCTCACATTGTTTGAACTGAAGAAGTTTTGTCTTCATGTGTATTTTTTCACCTATGCTTTTCCATTTTCTCTTTTTCATGATATCTGCTGATAAGCCTGAGCAGATCCTAATCTGATTATTCTTACAGATGAATGCATTTTTTTCTCTAGCTGCTCTTATGATTTTTCTCCTTTTCCTCAAAGTTGGATAATTTGACTATATTATATGCCTTAACGTGTTCTTCTTGGGGTTCAGTTTATTTGGTGTCCTCTCTGTTTCATGGATGATTGATTCTCTGTCATTAAATTTGGGAAGTTTATTTCCTGGAATTATCTCGCTATCTTGACTTAATTTTTTCTCTGTGTATTGATCTGGTAATCCAGGTATTAAAATATTATTTCTTTTCATAGCGTCATGTACTCTTCTCAGATTTTCTTCTGCTTTTTTATTATCTTGTTTGATTGTCTTTCACATTTGCTGAATTCTACTTGACTATCTTTAATGTATCTGATATGAATCTCTGCCTTTTCCTGCCTGGTGATAAGGTCTTTTGCCATTTGCTCTGCTTCTGCTATGCCTTTCCTTAGCTCTTGTATTTACCTTCAGTATGTGGACTATATCTTCTCTAAGCTTTCATTTTATTCTGTATTATTCCTTCATGTCCTGCATGACACCAAGCAGCATACTGAATATTTATTTCTGTAGTGGTTCAAAGCCTGCTTCTTCTATATACTTTGCTAGATCCAGGTCCTCTTCAGATACTGTGTTTTGTCTCTCTTGATTTTTCATAGTTGCTTTGGATATAGATTGCTGTGTGCATAGCATTTTGGTGAAGTTTGGTGCCATTTACCTTAGATTATAGGAGCTCCATGACTTCTTCATCAGAGGCTACAGGGGTGATTCTAAGGACTAACCGAGGCCAGCTGTGCTGTCTCTTTGAGCTGCATCTTTGTCTCACTGGGGTCGACTCTGACCCTACATAGTCAGAACTACTTATTCAGAGGGTGACCTGGGTGGCTTCCTCTGGGAGGAATGCAATAAGTGTGGTGGTGGGCAGGCATATCTCATGCAAGACAGGCTGATTTGCACAGACCTTCGTGGGGGAAGGAACTAATTTAGGGACCATTGTACAGACAGGCTGCAGGCTCCAATTGCTAACAGTAGTGGCAGGTCTGGCAAGTAGTGGGATTGACACTGAGCAGGCTGATCACACACAGTGGACTGGTGTTCACTACAGGGACCGAGGCACAGAGGATCATGGGAGACACGTATGTAGTTGGTACTTCGGTGGAGAACAGGTATTGTCAGCATCTAGGAAGCATGTACTAGATGCTGTTGTGTTGGGGTGTGTGGTGTGTATGTTAAGTCTACCAGGTTCCCTTATCAACCTTGTAAATTGTGAAAGGGAGAGATCAGGCCTTTAATTATTTGTGTTTATAACAGAAGACCCCTTTACAGTAGGTTGCTGCAAAATTTTGAGGTCTCTTATTACTTACGGTCCCAAGGTAACTGTAGGCTATTGTCGTTAGTGCCCCTGCCAGGTGGGACTTCTATTCAGAAGATGATCAGGATCTGCATTCTGACCTGGCTAAAATATCCTAGGTGCTCTCCAATGGCAGCAAACTAATGTCAAAATATCTCTTACTTACCACGCTGGCAGGCCTACACACATGAAGCTGGCGGGAGGGGAAAGGGATTGGCTGATGTAGTCACTCTATTCATGGCTGGGAAAAGGGAATGCAAAGCCTGTAGATGCAGGAATGGGAGGGTAGCAGAGAAGGAAACTCAGCTGAGCTCTTGTGGCTTGTTCTCAGAGACTCTTCGTGAGGTTGGGATTATGGCCACTTTTAAACAGCATTCTGAGGAAATTAATGGATGCTGTGAGCCTCAGATATTTGGCACAGAAATGGGGTTGTGGATACTATCCCGCTGGACCTGACTAGATTAGTAGTGCCTTCTGGCAGTTTCAGGGAATTTAGAGTTTCAGAAAGCTCTTGAATTGCTCCATGGGTAAAAATTTCAGGGGAGTTCTGACCCATAGACCCCAGTTTACTGGAATTTGATTTCTACTACCTGGCCTCCCAATATTGGCCCTCTTACTTCTTAATCATTCAATCTAACAATAGAAGCACTGGCAGGTTAGTCTACCTGGATGCCATCTTGACTCCAAGTCTCTGTAGTTCCTTTTTTAAAATCACAGAATTGAATGATACATTCCATGTTTATAAGTAAATTTAGGTCACAACTTTAAACATACCAGCACACGTGAGAATGATAGCTGAGGATGACAACGATGATGACCTGTAATGGTGTTACTTTGTAGTAGTCAAATATAATTGGGTATTTTTTTCTTTGAAGTCAGTCAGCATCCATTAGAAATTGACTCTACTAAAACATAAAAATAAATAAATAAAGAGAAATTGACTCTACTTTTGAGACACATGACTTGATAAACAGACAAGGAATACCAACTTGGCTCAGATTATTTGGAATTGATTAATTTGAATGTGGTTTTTTTGCAGTTAATGTGTGGTATGCAATTTTATATTGCCATTTTCATATATTCAAGCTCTGTAAAATATTCTGAATATTGCTTCTAATGCGCTAGGGTACCTCAAGCAAGACAGTCATTGAAACTTCAGTGATCCAAAGATGGGGTTGTATAATCAGGTGAAATGAAGATAAAACTGTTGAACACTATAAAGACGGATTGGCATATTTTAGGAAATATGCTTGACATGACTTAATAGGATGGTGATTTATTCGTATGTATAGAAATTAGAATCCTATTGAAGTTGCTAAGTAGTCTGAAATTCTTAGAATGAATCCACAGAGTACTGTGGTTTCTTTTCTGTTTCTGTATAGCTATGTCTTACCAGGCTATTAATTTGAGTTATTGCACAGGAGTATAGAAAGTTATTTTCTCAGCTTTTCACAGCAAGATAAATGAATACTCTTAATTTATTTTTTCTCTTTTTAAAAGTTTCAAATATTAAAAAAGAAAAATGAAGAGTAGCACATGAAAAATGGGCTTAAACATCAGAACAACTTGGGAGGATAGTGATGGACCAGACCATGTGTGCTCTTATTGTCCTTCAGGAAGCTGTGTGTTGAAACCTACTTAATGCAACAGACAACAGCAACAACAATAACAATAACACAATGAAAATGCTTTATACATCATTCAAAGTTAACTACTCGCTAGTTTTAGACTTTTTTGATGAATTAAAATATCCCAAAGGAAAAGCTCTTTCCGTTCATCTCATTCCCTCCTTATCAATTCAAACCACTTTCCAGAGAGTCAACTCTGACTCATGCCAAACTCCTGAGTTTCAAAGCAGTGTTACACAGTGGATTTTCAATAGCTATTCTCCTTCAAAATTCGATTGTCAAAATTCTGGGTGGTCTCAAAGTGTTTAAAAAGCAAAACTGTCACTTTGATGACTAAGTTGTGCTGACTCAAGTCAGGGTACTTTCAATAACCTTATTTGCATGGGGAAGCTGGACAAGGCGGAAGGACAACCGAAGAAAAATACATGCCTTTTCTGTATTGTATTGGTGAGCAATATTGAAGATGGTATGTAATGCAGAAGAAAGAACAAATTGGTCTTAGAACAGCCAAAATGTGGCTTTGAAACAAGGGTATCAAGCATAGTCTTTGGATGTTTTATCAGGAGAGATCAGTCCATGGAGAAAGACATGGTGTTAGAGTGGGTTTTCTAGAGAAGTAGAACCTACATAGAGGGATACATATCAAGAAAGAGCCCACAGAGTTGTAGGTGTGAATAAATGGATCTGGTTCAAGTCCTTGGATCAAATGTAAGGTAAAGATTCTCCCAACTCTGTAGCTGTAGGGCCTCAGGAATAAGAAGCAGGAAGATGATGCAGGAAAATAATATACTGGTGGATGCTGAGCTGAAGGAATCTCAGATTGGTCAAATTAATCCAACTTTTGAAGCCTGATAACTGCTCCTGGGATCAGCAAGGGATTTAATAGGAGTTTGATGAACAGATACATCTAAATCCAGCAGTAGAAATCATTTAGCTTCACACACTCTCCCTTTACAGTCAGAGGAAGCCACACCCTGAATGAAACCTCCCTCAATCATACCAAGGCTGGGATAGAAGATCCCACTATAAATTTGACCTTGACCAACATTCTGCGAGGTCATATCATGAGAGAATGCTGACCTCCCCCCCCCCCCCCAGTTGACATAAATCCTAGCCATCATAGTTATCTTGTTGGTAAAGTAGAAAACAATACAAAACAAAAAACTTCAGAACAGACTAAATAAGAAAAACCAAACACAATGCCACCGAGTTCACTCTAACTCAGATTGCTATTGCTCATTGTCATTGAGTTAGTTCCAATTCAGCACTGCCTGGCCCTTTGCCATCCTCATAATTATTTTTGTTTGAGCCGATCAAAGCAACCACTTTGTCAGTCTAGCTTGTACATGTTCTTCCTCTCTTTTGTTCCCCCTCAACTTAGAAGAGATCCTTCTCCAGGGACTGCTCTCCCCTAAAAATGTGTCCAAAGTATGCACAATGAAGTCTTGCATTCTGGCTGTATTTCTTCCAAGATGGATTGTTTATACTTTTGATAGCCCATAGAGAAGTTACAGATCCTCCCCATGTTTATAAGTCTTTCTGGCTTCAGAGAGACTCATCTTTCTCCTGTGGAGTGACTATATGTTTGAACTTCTTACCTTGTGATTAAGAGTCCGATGCTCTCTCAACAGAACCACCAGAGTTCCTAGCAAGTAGATGATTAGAGAAAAAAGAGGAATGTCCTCAGTGATATAGATTGACATTGTTGCTGCAAAAATGGGTTCCTGCATTGCAATGATTATGTGAATGGCACAGTACTAGGCTGTGTTTCATTATCGTATACAAGGTCACTATCACTTGCAGCTGTGTTGACAGCACCTAACCACTACACAAGGAAAGAAAATCATTAATAATCCTCCATTAATGTGTTCACAATTCTATATGCCATTACTTTATTATTTAAATTTTTATTTTATTTTTATTATTATTTTAATCACTATTGGGGGGCTCGTACATCACTGATCACAGTACATACATACATATATTGTGCCAAGCCTCTTCACATGCCTGCTGTTGTCATCATTCTCCAAATCTCTGCTTTTCCACTTGTGCCCTTGATATCAGCTTCTCATCTCTTCCCCTCGCCACTCCCCCCTATTTACCATTTTTTAAATGGGAAAAAATTAGCCCCCCCAAACCCTAAACCTTCTATTGAACTTTTAAAAACAGTATTGAAACTCAGTCAAATATCCATGAAAGTCAACTACCATAAAAATATGAATTGGTAATGAAAATGTTACTTCCTGATCACAAATAACATGCAAAAAGTTGCATCTGAAACATGCCTAACCATACTACACAAGTATAGTGCTCTTAAGACATTGTCAAATGATTCTTATATTTACTTTATTTAAATGTGACTCAATTTTTCTGCCATATGTTTGTTTTAAATTAATTGAAACTTGGTTGCACAAATCTAATTTAGTTTGATATACTTATGTATCAAAAACACTCATTCAGTCAATTTGGGATTTTAAGCATAAGAGTGTCACTTCTAACAGAAATATGAGGATATGCCTATAGACATTTTTGCATATGTTGGATGTGTGCTTTGTCTACATCTTCCTTATCCCCTGCTTTTGAAAGAGACTAAAATAAGGGCTCGATGCAGCTCATCAGATGTACTTCTTTGTTGCTTTTACCTACCTATGAGCTGCTTTCAAATCATTAATTTAATTTTCACTGTGCTCCATTAGACAAGAACTCCTTGTCCATATTCACTCTGATTATGTTCCCTGAGTAGTGCTACTTCAAATATGGTCAAATATCAATATGACCAAGAGGCTTGTTAGAAATGTTTTTTCAATCCCATTCCACATCTTCTGTGTCTTTCCTGAAGCTTTTCCCTAGGAATCTGTGATTTTACAAGCTTTTTATGTGTTTTTTATGTACACTCTCTAACAAGTCTATTGATAGTTCTTATCCTGGCTGCATATTAGAGTCACCTGTTGTTGTTGGTAGGTACACTTGAATCAGTTTTGATTCATAACAGTCTCATGTACACGAGAACAAAATGCTCTGTCCTGGACCGTCCTCACAAATTGTTGTTATATCAGAGCCTGTTGTTGCAACCACCATTGCAACCCATCTTGTTGAAGATATTCTTCTTTTTGTTCTTTGAGAGAAATTTGTATGTTACATAAGAAACCACATGCATTTCCGTTTTTCTTTTCCTCCTTTTATAGCCAAGCAGACCAATGTTTAGATCTGAGGGGGAAGGGATCTAGAGGGTTCTTAAGATTGTTTCCTTTCTTTCTTTCTCTTACTCACTCACTTTAACTGTATTTTTAAACATTGTTTTATTGTTACAAATGCACTCACTCTCTCCCTTTTGTTTGTGGAATATAATGCCTACAAATAAAGACACATTCTGTGTAGCTGCACAGCCCACTTCATCAAATCAAAACCACAAGAGTGTTCCACTAAACCCTTGTAGACGGAGTTCTTCCATCATCCGCCCTCCCCCGCTCCACCCGCCTCCACTGCTACATTGACTTTCTTGTAGTTTTTAAAGTCATATCCCTTGGTGTTAAAATAATTTTTCTTCCCCATCCCCCATTTTTCTTTTTTTTAAATGCTATCCTAAGATATTTATCTTTAAGGGATTTTGTAACTTTGCTAACCATTATATACTTAAATTTTATCCATGCCTTTAGGTGTTTCATAGACTTCTCTTTGTTTCTGAGGATGCATAATATTGTATTTAATTAATAAATCAGAGTCTGTGTATCCATTCCTCTATAGTCAGAATTTTAACTGTTTCCCTCTTTTGGCCATTATAGACATTTCTTTCATAAACATATGTGTTCACATGTCTATTCCTGTCTTAGATTTCATTTGTTTAGAATATGTACCAAGCAGAAAGATAGAGCAATCTGGGCTGAGCCCCAGTGACATAGTGGTTGAATGTGAGACTACGGCCCACTGACTTGGCGATTCAAATCCAGCAGTAGCTCTCCAGGAGCAAGGTTGTGGCCCCTATTCCCACTAGAGGGTATTGATGCAAAAAAAAAAAAAAAAGAAGAAGGATCATAAGATATTTGTATTTGCATTTTTTTCAAAGACCATCATACTAGTTTCCACAGTGGTCGTACAATTCTACAACCCTATCAGCAACGTGTGATTGTGCCAGTCTCTCTACATCCTCTCCAGAATTTATTATTTTCTGATTCTTGTTGTTTCTAATTTTTAAGGGTGTCAATGTGAGGTGGTATCTCGTTTTTTTATTTTATTTATTTTTTGGTATCTCATTGTTTTAATGTGTATTTCTCTTATTGATAATGAACTCAAATATTTCTTCATATGAATGTTGTCTGCCTCAATGTTATCTCTATGAAACCATACATGTGTATCTTGCCCCCATTTTGATAGGGGTTTTTTAAGGTGTTATTCTATAGATTTTTGTTGTTGAAATTAGCCCTTCATCTGATATATCACTGTCAAATATTTTCACAAGCTGTAGGCTGTCTTTTAGCTCTTTTCTATAAGTTTTGATGTGCATAAATGTTGTATTTTTAGAAGTTCTCTGTCTTCTATTTTGTCTTCTATTGTATTTTTCAATATACTTCCTTGTGTATTTATGCCATTTATTAAGGCCCTTGAGTTTACTCCTACTTTTTCATTGATGGTCACTATGATTCTAGGGTTTATATCTAGGTTTTTAATCCATCTTGACTTTGTGAACATGCTATGAAGTATAGGTCTCATTTCATTCTTTTGCAAGTAAAAACCCATTTTACGTAATATGCTTTAGTTCTTTGTCAGAGATCAGGTGTCTGTAGGCACTTTGTTGTATTGGGGGGAGGGGTAATCAATGCTGATCCACTTGTATTTATGGCTGATGTTGGACCAGTACCAAGCTATTTTGATTACCATGGCTATATAATAAGTTTTAAAGTCATGGAATTAAAGTCCTCGTATTTATTTTTGTTCTTTTATAGTGTTTTATTTAACTTGGGCTTTTCTCCTTCCCATATTATGTTGACAAGTAGTTTTTCCATTTATTTGGAATGAGTTTGAAAGATATTTCCAAGAGTGGAATCACAGATTTGACAAATAAATTCAGTGTAAGGGAGAGGACTTTCCTTGTGACCCTTCTGTGAAAGGATGTCCAATTATCTACAGATGGGATTTGGGTTTCCATTCTGACCCCCATCATTTGTATTGCTATCTGTATTTGTTTGGGGTCTTATGATTATACCTTATCCCACGAACACTTTGTAATAACACAAACTCGTGTGCTTCTTCCATATTGGCTTCGTTGCTTCCCTGCTAGACAACCATTTGTTTAACTTCAAGCCTTTAAGACCACAGACACTCTATCTTTTAATAGTCATGTGCCATCAGCTTACTTCATCATATGTGTTTGTGCACCCTTTTGACTTCAACAGTTGTGTTGGGAAGGTGAGCATCCCAGAAAGCAAGGTTGTTAGAAAAAAGTTGTTTTCTTGCATTGAGGGCAGGCTCAATTCCAACCTGCTACCTTAACGCTTAGCATTTAAATGTATGTTCATAGACCTGTATTCCTATTGTTATTTATCAATGTATTTACATATGTACATGTCTAAATTTATGGCTCTTTAAATGTCTTTTGCCTCCTAATTCTTTATTTATTTTTACATTCCTCTTGATCCACTATGATGTTTGACCTTCATTCAACGCTCGGTACTTTTGGGTGGCTACATTGCACTTGACAAACCCAGACAGGTATCCTATTCCCTCCTCGCCATCGATTAGACCTCTTATTTTCCCCTTGTCCTTGCATTTGTTTCCCTGCTCCCTCTCTCCCACCTCCAATCCCATGTGCTCCTAGAGCACATGTTTTCCCCTGGGGATTGGTTATCCCACCCATCCTATGTGGATAGATACGAGAAAAAGAAAAAGGAAAACAAAGCGGAAAAACAGGAAACCAACAAAAAATACAACAACACACAAAAAAGCTCCAAACCTATACATGGTTTGAGGTCTGTCTTCTGACCCTTCTGACTATTTTCCAATCTGGTGTGGTGAAGTGCCCACTGGTTCTGAGGTGTGTTTGGGGCCTGCCTCAGGCACTTCCTTGTGTTGCTTCCCTCCTTGTTCTGCTGCACACCCTTCCTGTTTCCCACGAGGCACACTTCCCACTTGGTGCTTCCAGTGCTGGCCTCTGGGACTCTGTGGTTCAGGGAGGGGGAGTCTTGTCTCATGCTTTGGTTTAGTTATAACCCCTTCCTTTCATGAGTGCTTTAGGAAGAGCTCCTTCCTGAGTGTCAAACAGGGAGGTGAAAGGGAGCATAGATGGGAATTTGAATGTTCCAACTATTAAGTATAAGGACTCCCCAGATCTTCCTCCCTGCTAGTTTTAACTCGCTGATCACGGGTCCAGCCTGACAAGTAGGGGTAGCAACTGTGAACAGCTATGGGGAACTCAGGGCTTGGCACATATCATTGTCTCCATTAAAGTTTGAGTTAACATCTGGCTCTTTTACCTTTTGGGCAGCAAAAGTATGACGTTGCTCTTTGTTATCATTATTAAATATAGCTATTTTAGAAGAGTCATATCGATCTCGCTTTATTTTGACAGCATAAAGAAAAAAGCAGAGCTTGAGTTGGAGATTCAAAATTTGTTGAAGCTGAAGGCAAAGCATAAAGAAGTTATCAAAGAGCTGTACAAAGAGGCCTACAACGTTGGTACTCTTTACCACCTCACCAAGTTCAACACCGATGAGTTAGAAGGGAAAATAGCAGAAGTGAGAAGAAAATTCAAGGTTCTGTTTCTTTGTGTTCTTCTTAGTTGTGAAGAAAAAAAAAAACCAACCCACATCTTACCGATGCAATCTTGAGAAAAGAATGAGGGGATTGGGAGGGGTGGAGCTAAGGGGTGGCTAATGGAGCTAATCGACTAGTCTCTTCTTTTGACCAAAGCTGACAGAAATCAGCTAGAGTGCCAGGAAGGTGGTGCGGTGTTCAGGCTCATCTTGCACAGGTAACACATTCGATAATTTTCGTTTGAACCGCAATCTGCAAGGTCAGCCATGCAAATCCATCATCTGCTCCAGAGGAAAGTCATGAGACTGTCTGCTTCTGTGGAGATTTCCTAGGCAGGATTTCAGAGAAACAGACTTTGTAGCAGTGGGCTGTGCATTCTAGCAACACAGTGATTAAGCACTTCACTGGTGCCCAACATGTGGGTGGGTCCAACATACTGGGTACTCATTGGGAGAGAGATGAGGTAGTTCACTTCAGTAAAGATATACAATTTGAAGACCTGCAGTTTGAACCTGTCCTATGGAGTTCCACTTGAAAGCAGGTGATACATGATCATTCAACATGTTTTCAGGAGAGACCTGTCCACCAGAGGACATCTTTGCTCTTCAATACTTTAAACAGATTTGGGCAGCAGATTTGCCCTATGCGGTATTTGAATACTTGACCATTGTTTCTGTAGGTTCACTGCGACTTCAGCAGAATAAAATAAATCCTTGACAACGTCAAACTTTTCTCCACTAATCATGATGTTTTCTATTGGTTCCATTGTGAGTGTTTTACATTGAGTCACTGTCCCACTTGTTTACCACTTTATCACACGGTAGTGGCTGGCATGTTGCTGTGAGACTAAAAGCTACGTTACTGGCATTTCAAATACCAGTGAGGTCACTCCAAGGAAAGGGTTTTAGCAGAGCTTCCAGGTAAGAAAAGGATACTGTGAAGTAATAGGCTGTTCACTGCAGAGGAATTTGCCACTGAAAACCTTGTGCATCATATTGTCAGATACACTGCACACATTATGAATTGCAGCTTTCAGTATACATTATGATATATAAACTGAAAGAACTAAAGGGAAAATTCAAGCTTTGAGTTACAACAATAAAAGATTCTATGGGTAAAATATTGAATGAAGCATCAAAAATACACAAAAGGAATACACAAAGAACTTGCCAGCATTCAAGCATTCCAAGGAATAGCATATCAGCAAAAAACAATGATACTGAAGGAAGAAGTTCAAGCTGTACTGAAAACATTAGCCAAAAGCAAGGCTCCAGGAATTGGTGGGATACAAATTGAAATGATCTAAGATGCTAATGAAGCACTGGAAACACACATTCAATGACTGCAGAAAATTTGGAAGACATTTAATTGGCCAAATGACTGGAAGAAATCTGTATCTATACCCATTATGTACAAAGAATAGAACAATTTCGTTGATATTACGTGCAAGTAAAATTTTGCTCAACATCATCCAACAATGGTTGTAACAGTCCATTAGCAGAGAGCTGCCAGAGTTTTAAACCCGCTTCAGAAGAGGATGTGGAATGAGGGATGCCACTGCTGACGTCTGATGGATGTTGGCTGAAAACGAGAATATCAGAAAAATGTTTATTTGTGTTTTATTGACAATGACAAGGCATTCAACTGTTTGGACCATAAAAAAGCCTTGAGGAGAAAGGGAATGACATTACATTACATGGTGACCATACGAATTATATATATGGATCCAGAGACAGCTGTGCAGAATTAAATCAGGAAAGGTATGTGTCAGGGTTGTAGCCTGTTGCCAAACTTATTCAAACTGCATGCTGACAAATCATCTGAAAAGCTTTATTATTTGAAGACATTGAGATATTGGATTTGGCAGATGGTTTATTCACAATAAGCAGATGATAGAACATCATTTGCTGAAAGTAAGGGGGGTCTGAAGCACTTGCTGATGAAGATGAAGGATTCTCACCTTCAGTATGATTTCAATTCTATATAAAGAGGACCAATATTCTCACCAATGGACCAGTCAGTAACATCATGATAAATTCAGAAAATATTGGAGTTACCAAGTACTTTGTTTCACCAGGATCAATATTCATGGGACTAGCAGTCTAGAAATAAAATGATGCATTGGATTGAGTAATATTGCCAAACAAGAACTCTTTGTAGCTTTGAAAAGGCAAGAGTTTACTTTGAGGACTAAGGTCAGCCTGACCCAAACCATAGTATTTTCAATTATGTCATAACAATGTGAATGTTGGACATTAACCAAGGAAGAGCAAGAAAGAATCAATGCATTTGAATTGCAGAGTTGGTGAAGAGTACTGGGCAAAAGCATGGTCTGCTAAAAGGAGAAACAGATCTGTATTAGAAGTACAGATAGAATGTTCCTTAGAAGCAAGGATGACTTGACTTTATCTCATGTACTTTGGACAGGTTGGGAGAAACCAGTCCCTGGAGAAGGATACCATCCTTAGTAAAAGTCCCCTTCCTCAAAAAGGAGGAGGATCTCCAGAAATAAGCATTCACAAAGAGGCTGCATTTAATCCCTTTTCTACTTAATATCCCGCACAACTTTCCTTAATCCATGTACAAGTTTGTATGGTCACAATGTAGTGTGATGGCGTTCCTTTTCTTCTCAAGACCTGGCTATGGTCTTCTCATAGTTTGTTATGGTCCAAACAGTTGCATGCCTTGTCACCTTCAAGAAAACACAGAGAAACATCTTTCTGATATCCTCTGCTTTCAGCTAACATCCGTCGGACATCAGCAAAGATATCCCTCATTCCACATCCTCTTGTAAATCTGACCTAAAACTCTGGCAGCTTCCAGTTAATGGACTGTTGCAGCCATTGGTGGGTGGTCTTGAGTAAAATTGTACTTGCATGTAATATCAACAAAATTGTTATGTAATTTGTACATAACGAAGACAAATATGGATCTCTTAAAGTCACTTGGCCAGTGAGCTGCATCTATGAGATCAAAAAATGAGAATAATTTTGAGTATGGTAAAGGACAGCACCATGTTTTGTTCTGTTGTACGTAAGGTCACTGTGGCTTGGACCCTACTCAAAGACTCCTAACAACAACAGCATAGCGAGTTTAAAAAATCATCTCACTAGGGGCTCATGCAGCTCTTATCACAATCATTAATCCATCGCTTGTATGCAAATCACAGTTGTACATTAGTTGCCATCCTCATTCTCAAAACATACTCCTTCCACGTAAGCCCTTGGTATCAGTTCCTCATAATTCTCCTCCCTCCCCACTCCCTCTCGCTCATGAATGCTTGATAATTTGCAAATTATCATTATTTTGTCATATTGTACACTCTCTGATGTGTTCCTTCACCCACTTCCCTGTTGTCCGTACCCCAGGGAGGAGATTATATGTAGATCACGATAATTGGTTCCCCCTTTCTACTCCACCTTCCCAGTATCACCACTCTCACCACTGGTCCTGAAAGGATAGATAATCTATCCTGAATTACCCATGTCTACAGCTCCTATCTATACCAATGTACATCCCCCGGTCTAACCAGATTTGTAAGCTAGAATTGGGATCATGATAGTGGGGGAGAGGGGTGTGGGGAAGCATTTAAGAACTAGGGGAAGTTGCATATTTCATTGTTGCTACATTGTACCTTGATTGGCTCATCTCCTCCCTGTGACCATTCTGTAAGGGGATGTCCCTTCACCTACCAATGGACTTTGGGTCTGCAATCTGTACTCCCCCTCATTTATAATGATATAACTTTTCGTTCTTTGATGCCTCATACATGATCCCTTCGGCACCTCTTGGTCACACCATGTGGGCTTTGTCGCTTCTGAGCTAGATGGCTGCTTGTTTACTTTCACATCTTTAAGACTCCAGACACTATATTTTTTGATAGCTGGGCACCATTGACATTCTTCACCACTTTTGCTTATGCATATATTTGTCTTCAGTGATTGTGTCAGGAAGGTGAGCATCATGGAATGCCACTTTAATAGAACAAAGTGTTCTTGCATTGAGGAGGTACTTGAGTGTCTTAATACTAACCTTATACATATATTTATGTAGATCTATTTCCCCATCTTCATATATAAATAGGTTTACCTATGTACATGCCTATATAAATGCCCTTTCCTCTCCAGTTCTTTCTTCTATTTCCTTTTATTTTTCTCTTGTCCCAGTGTCACGCTCAACCTTCATTTGGGTTTCAGTAATTTCTCTCTGAAGCATTACTCTTGATCAATCCCTAGTAGGTCTCAGACACCCACCTTGTCACTGATTTTGAATCACTCTTTGTTCATTTAACCATGGGTTGGTCAGCACCACCTCCTTTCCCCAACCAGCAGTCCATTGTTTTCTTCTCCATACTATTCAATCAACCTATCTTAAATAGGTAGACTTGCAGAGATAATAGTATGTACCAAAAAAAAGACATCGTAAAATGAAGTGACCAAAAAAAAAGAAAACGATGACAACAACAACCAATATCCAGAAAAAATATATAAAGTAAAAAAAATAAAAATAGTAATAGCAAAATAAAAACCTGTAAATAGTTCAAGGTCTGTTCATTGACCTCTATGAGTGTCCCCCAGTTAAATCCAAATGGGTGCCATGCACTGGCCCCACTGTATATCCTTAGAACTCCCTTGGGAATCCCATGCTCTGCTCCCCCTCTGCTCTACTGCATACCCTTAGTGCTTTTCACTTGGTGTGTGGTGGGGTCAGAAAGAGTATAATCCTGACCCTACTTCTCCACGGTAGTCATTGTAGGGCCTTGGGTCAGGGAGGGACCCATGTTTCATAGTGGAGCAAGCCATATGGTCCTCTGTGTGCTTTGGCTGTTCGGAGTAGGGATATCCACCTCAAGGTTTGGTGGGCCAGGATGTACTCCATGCTTTCTTCCTCCCTTTCATTTGTTCTCAATTACTCTGTTTAGGCTTGCCCCTCTGTCTAAGCTGCAGTTGTAGTTTGCTGTCCTCCAAATTAAACACCCCTGGGAGGAGGGAAAACTGTCCACATAGTTGGAATTGGGGTTGGGCCCTCAGACCCTTCTACTGGCTTCCCACTCCATGTGGCCATACTGCATTCATATCCTGGAACACCGGGTTCGAGTTTGGTCCCTCTTATACTGTGGAGATATAAACAGTACGCTCGCTCCCCTTAGGTGGGTTGGTACTCCATCCTCCCTCTACACATCGCCCTCTCCCCTCCCCTCTTCACTCTGTTGGCTATCATATATAGGCCTGAAGTTGATCGAAAGCCCTTGCTATACTACCTGGGCCTCCACCCAGGCACATCTGTACACAGTAGCTTTTCCCATATGTCCTTTTTGCATTTTTTAAACCATACTTCAGTGGACTCATGTGGTACATGTCCTTTTGGGCTTGGCTTACTTCACTTAGCATAATTTCTTCCAGTTATTCCCATGCAGTGATGTGGTTCATGTGTTTTATCACTGTTTTTCAGTGATGCGTAGTACTCCGTTGTATGTATGTACCACAGCTTTTTAATCCATTCATCAGTTAATGGAAAGTTGTGTTGTTTCCAACTCCTTGCAATTATGAACTGCTGTGATGAACTCATAGTACTGTGCAATTATCCTTTTGATTTCATTAGTCAGTTATAATGCCCCCTCTTTCATCCCTCATTCTTGCTGTTGAAATTTGTATCCTCCTTTTTTTGGTGAAGTCTGTCAGTGGTTTGTTGAATTTGTTAATCCTTTCAAAGAACCAACTTTTAGCAGCATTAATTTTTTCTCATTGTTTTCTTATATTCCCTCTCCTGAATCTCAGCCCTGATTTGTATTATTTCTTTTCTTTTGCTATTAGTAGGATTGTCCTGCTGACTCTGCTCTAATTGTGAATTTTGTACCAGTCTATCTGTTATGACATGCTCTTCCTTTTTCAGGTATGCATACATTGCTATGAAACTTCCTCTGATAACTGCCTCTCCTGTTTTCCATAAGTCTTGGTATGTCATGTTTTCATTCTCGTTGGTTTCTAGAAATGTCCTAATTTCATCTCTGATCTGGGCAAGTGGGCTCTTTTGTTGCAATAGAGAGTTATGCACCCTCCAATTGTTTGCTCCTCTTTTCTTCGTCTGTCTTTTGTTGATTTCCAGCCTTAAGGCACAGTGGTTTAAAATGCTTATTGGTTCACTGTCTGCCCTTACCTTGAGCATTATATAGTGTCCCTCCTTAACTCTTTTTATGGCTTTCACTTTGAGGTTAATTTTATCCAAAATTAGGATTGCTATCCCTGCTTTTTTTGATTTGTTGTTTGCTTAGTATGCCTATCTCTGGCCTTTGACTCTCAGCCTATTTTTGTCTGTAGTCTTGAGATGTGTCGCCTGTAGGCAGCAGATTGATGGGTTGTGTTTTCTAAGTCAGTCTGCTCAGTCAGTCAGCCTCAGTCTTTCGATGCCTGAGTTTGGTCCATTGATATTTAGGGCTATTATCTCTATCTGTGGAATATGTAATGTCATCTTATACATTTTGAGTTGTTTCCTTACCTCCCTTTCTTTTCTGTGTGTTGTGCGTGTGTGTGAAGGTTGGTCATTCTTGACTTCTTTCCACCTTTAAGTCATTCGAATTTTCTCTTTGAGTGCCTTCTGAGTGGGATTGTTCTATGTGATGGTCTCTTATTTATGCTTGATGAGTGCTGTTCTTCTGCCCATACTGTGTCAGCAAAAATCTTTTGTAGGGTTGGGTTTCTTATAGCATACTCTTTGAGGTTTCCCTTGTCTTGGAAAACTCTTAATTCTCCATCTATCTTGATAGATAATTTGGTTGGGTAGACTATTCTTGGATTTATGCTATTTTCCTTCAATTTTTGGAATATATTCTTCTACTCTCTCCTCTTCTTCATAGTGTCCGCTGACAGGTCTGAGCATATTCTTATTTGGGAATCTTTATATGTGATTGCTTGTTTTTCCCTAGCTGCTCTCATGATTTTCTCCTTTACTTCAAAGTTGGATAGTTTAACTATTATATGCCTTGGTGACTTCTTCTTGGGACTCAGTCTAGTTGGTGTTCTCTGAGCCTCCTGAATGGTTTTCTGGTTTTCTCTCAGCGTTCTGATTTCTGGTTTTCATTCGTTAAACTTGGGAAGTTTTCCTCCAAGAATTCTCTGACTATTGTTTCAGATGACTTCTTTCTGTGTTTTCCTCCACTAATCCAAGAATTCTCATGGTGTTCCTCTTCATAGCATCACACATAGCTCTTACATTTTCTTCAGTTTCTCTGATGATCTTATTAGGTTTTTGTTCATGTTTGTTAAAGTCCACTTGGCTCTTCTCTAGGTCACTGGTGTGGTTTTTCTATTTCACTGGTGTGGTTGATTCGCGAAGTCGGTGAGTCTGCCGTCGGTTTTTGTTATTTCATCCTTAAGCTCTTGTGTTTCCCTTTGGCGTGTGGACTTTATCTCATCTGTCATTTCATCCTTGTTCTGAATTGTTTCCCACATACACTGTATGACTCGAAGCATCATTCTGAAAATCTCTTTCTAAGATATGTTAATGTCTGCTTCTTCTATGGCTATCATTAGGTTCCAGAAGTCTTCTGCCATTGCCTCTTGTTTCTTCCGTTTTGTCATTGAAGTTGTCGGGGCTGATTTCTGTTTGCATTGCAGTGTTTTAGAGAAACCAGTTGCCATTTTCCAGGGAGTCGAAGAGCACTGGTTTTCTCTTGGATACGCATAGAAATGCTTCCTTGAACTGCTTGCAACTGATTTCACTATGCGTTTGGCTTACCACTTTATCCTCCGGTGGCGTCACTCTTTCCCTAGTGAACCAGTACCCCATTCTTTGGAGGGCAAGTTGGATGGTCTTCTCAGGGACCATTGGTTTGATTGTTGTGGACCCACAAGGATGGTGCTGTACTACGTGATCTTACTAGAAGCTGTGATGGTGCAGCCCAGGACACCTTGGGCCACTGCATGGGGTGTACAGGGGTTTCTGCTGCAAGCGGAGTGCCACAGAAGGTTGGTGGGTTACCGGCTTTTTTGTAGAGCACTGAGAATGGTGGGAGGAACTGCCTTGATCAGGTAGATTGCTATGGAGGTTGGGCGGTGGTTCCCAAAGCAGCATGGATATTTGGTTAGTGTTGACTGAACTGGCTTGGGGCATGTGATGCACTAAGGCAGGCGAGAGGAAGTTTCCTCAGTCAGGTGGAACCACAGAGGACAGATAAGAGCTCTCCCAGCCACACAGGCTGGCATTCCTTCCCCTGTAAGAAATTGGGAGGACTACCTCCAGGCGCAGGGTGGGCGGGCTTCTCTAGCCTCGGGCTACACAGCTCAGGGTGGGGCTTTCCCAGCTGAGTGTAGCAGGCCTCATTACTCTAGGCTAAGGCGAGTGGTCTAGAGGTACAAAATGGTGTGGGAACCAAAATGGAAAAGACCCATAGGGAAAAACACGAAGGAACTAAGCCTGCTGAAACTGTGGGTGGATAAAGGGAAGAGAGGGAACCCAAAGTAACTAGGTAGCTGAGCCCCTATCCCTGACCATGTGCCTGTAAGAGTTTAATCCCTACGCCATGCTGGGGGCAAGCTGTGACTCTGTTGAAATAAAGTCCCTGTGCCTGCTCCAATTGATCTTGGCTCTTACTCTAGCGGAGACAGTGCCAGATTGGGGGTGGGGAGGGTGGGGAGAGGGGGCAGGGAGGGTCAAACCCCACCCCACCAGCCTTCACTGTGGTAAGCCAAAAGCCCCTCAAAACCTTGTAGATGTATGTTCCTCCTGATCAGGCAGTGCTGAATTTCTCTATAACTCTCCCGGGCTGATTTCAGCTGAGTCCCTCTGGGCTGTGATACTCAGTTGCCATCTCCACAGAAGTCTCCTAACATACCAGTTTTATGGTGTGCATACATACGTTAGGACTGATATATATATTTCTGAGACAACCTTTTCATGAGCATTGAAAAACTCACCATTTTCCAGTGGTGTAGGTTTTGGTTTTGAACTGTGGAATTCGATTTGCATCCCGAATTGTAGCCCACTATGCCATTGGGCCTTGACTGTGTGTTTTCTCTTAATACATGATAGATAGTTAGATAGATGATAAGTAAATATCTTGGTTGAAAGCTAAGAATAGCAGAATGATGTTTGAGGATCTATATCTATCTATATGAATACAGATTTGGAAATAGAGATAGATACATTTATCTATCTCTCTCTGAATACATAGAATAGCTCTTCTATGTATAGTCCTAACAGGACTGTGTGACGACATGCAAAAAAATGTGCAGAGGGCTCTGAAAAAAAAAAGGCTGGATAGTTTGTCATTCTGTGGGTATCAAGTGAGCTATCTCAGTAGCAGGAACACAAAATAGAATACCTACTAAGAAAACAGACCTAAGATCAGAGGCATCCAAAAGTTCCTGCCAGGAGAGGGAGTGGTGGTGCAGAGGTTGCAGCAGGGGCCGTGGCCCACAGAGCTCTCCCAGAGTAGCAGGCTTCTTTCTGGTTCACGGAGTGAGTGAGGCTGAGGGACGTTGGCAGGAGGATGACGTAGAGGAGGCATTTATCCATGCTGACGTAACTTTGCCACACTGGCTTAAGCAGGACCAAGGTCAAAGGGCCAAGTGACAAAGAGGCCTGGGACCGGTGAGAAAGACAGACTGACAGAAGAGGTATTGTGGACCACAGCTGTATCTTTAATATTTTCTGATTCTGACTTGTTTTAACCTGTTAATTATAGTAAATAACCCCCCTCCCATAGCTGTGACTCTGTCTCTGAGTTCTGTGTGACACTTTAACATGCCATCTAACCTCGTAGTTTAGAGGGCTCTTAGGGAAAGGCACTCTCAGGTGTTCAGAGAAAACATGTCTCGATTTTGCCTCTTGGATGGGTGTGAAGCTGGATTCTTTTCCCTTCTTTTGTATGTAGCCTAAGAAGGCCTGGGTGATCCCCATTACATTCCTGCCCCCAAAGAAACGAAAACAAAACAACAACAACTAAAGTCCAATCACTGCCATTGAATCAATTCTGATTCTTAACGATTTTATAGATAGAAAATATTTTTGTATTTATTTTGAGAGAGGACCAAATTGGACTGTGTATTAGTCCAGGTAGACCAGGGAAACAAATTCTTGGACACTCATATGTGTATAGGAAATAGATTGATACATAAGCATTTAATTATACAAGCAATTGAATATTGAAAAAATATCCCAGCCTAGGCGAGATCAAGCCCCTAAGTCCAATATTAGCCCTTATGTCTGAAACTAGTCTATACGTTCTTTTTCACGCTCACACAATCCCTGCAATTATGCCCCATGCAGGAAGGTCACAGAGCAGTGGGTGGGAATTCCTGTGGACCGGTGGCATTGTAAGCATCTCAGTGCTGGCAGGGGTCTCCATGTGGCTCCCCCTGCTCAGAGGACTAGGGTAGTTCCATGTGTCTCGTCAGTTGCACTGTCTTCCAGAGTGTGAGCGTGTGTCCCGCCTCCAGTTAACCGTTTTATCCCCTTAACGTCGCTAAATGAGGTCATCAAGCTGGGACCTGCCTGACAGCCTAAGCCCCCACCCCTTCACTCTGAATCTTTAAATTGACAATGGATTATTTAACGACCTCAGGCTGCCACCTCAACAGTTTTGTAAAGTTCCTTTTATCCAAAAGCATAGCTTTAGAAAGCACGACTGGAGGGTGTCCTGCTCACTAGAGCAGCACAGTCCACATGTATGTGCATCCTTCTTAAAGTTCGCTTTTTTTTAACTTGGCATTTTAATCTCGGCTATTTTCAAGTCTCTTTGCCCTGTTCTCAGACCTCAACTTTTGTGATTTCTTCAGAATTTTAATTATTCTTCTGTTACTGGAAACCAAACTGATGCAATTTTCAAAATTCTGAGCTGAGAACTGTGCATAGTTAGTGTTTCCTCGCTTTTCTTCTTCGACTGTGTGTTTCCAGACTCACGTTGGTGTCTAGACCGCCCGCTTGTGCGGCTTCTGTCCTGGTGCAGGCTTGTCTGTAGGACAGGAGAACAGCTCTTTGCTGCCACCTGGTGGTCGCTGGCTGGTAACACGAGGCAGCGGGTCAAAGGTGACTGTTTGCTGGAAGGCCTTTGCAGAGGCAGGAGATGCTGTTACTCCCTTTCTCTAGCCGTGTCTCAGCTCTTCAAAGTGCTCTGCCGATCTCATTGCCCTCTTTTTGCAGAACCGGAGTTTTCGTGAGTACTCGCGACAGAAGAAACCATGAGAAGCTCAAAGCCTGAAAAACACACACAGTGTGCCTGGCCCTTTGTGAGAGATGCGCTCCTCTCTGCGCTAAGGACTAAGAACGCTGCTGCCATTGTGGTTACGTGTTACGCTGCGAATCACAAGATCGGTACGCACCAGCCACTCCACGGGAGCATGAGGAGCTGGATCCGCCCATAAAGAGCTGCCTGGGAGCCCACCGGGGAGGTTCCTCTTACTGGGACTGGACTGTGTGCCAGTAGGTTTGGTTTTGAGTTTGGCTTTAAAGACTAAGGAGCCCTGAGGGATCGCGCGCCGAGTGTTGTGCTGTTCACCCCCGGGCGAGCAATTTGAAACACCAGCCCCCCTGAGTGAGAAAGAGGCGACTTTCAGTCTTGGAAACCCACGGTGTGGGGTAGGGCCTTGCCCTACCCTGTCCTGTAGGTCAGCAACGACTCCATGGCAAGAAAACATCTGAAGATGACGTAGCTGTGCTGACGCAGCGATTAAGCATCAGTTTGCCACCCTCTCCGTGTGCCAGTGTAGACAGCTATCGGATGACATCGAAGAGGTGGCGAAAGAAAAAGAGGCTGGTGCTATCAGCCAGGTAAAGAGCTCCCCTGTGATTGTTTTTTTTTTTTTTGTCAAAGCTATGCATTCAAATGTTTTTACAAAACAACCTCATCACCTTCAAAGTCCTCTCCCAACTTAATACCTTTGTCAAATCTGCAGTCCCATTCTTGGAAGCATTTTTCAAACTTACCTGTTGAGAGGGCTGACAGCACCATCCTCATTTTATTTTCTTCACCTCTTCGATGTCATCAGATGGTTGTTTTTTCATGACCCTCTTCATTCATGGAAGCAAAAAGAAGTCACAGGGAGTGAGGTCATGAGTGTGGTGCATGGGACAAGAGAGGCAAGCTCTTTTGTGTTCTAAACTGGCACACTGAGAGGGTTACTTGAGCAGGTGTGTTGTCGTGGTGGCAAAAACAAACCTCCTTCTGCCACAAAGCAGGCCATTTTCATCATGTACTATTTTACTATCTTTTCAAAAGCTCATGATAGAAAACTTGATCAACAGGCTAGCTTAGTGGAATGCACCCCAAACACAGTATGAGTCAACATTGCCGTCTGTTCAAGAGGTTGATGAACAAACCACCTGTATACTTGAGTTTCCCATGGCCCTGTCCTTGTAAGCTATGTTCAATATCACAACAGTGTCTATGGCATTTTTCCTGAGCAGGAAACAAAATCTCCCAAGGAGACAGCTGCATGCTGTTCGCCCAAATCAGGCAGCACAAACAACGAGGTTTGAACGAAACTGCTTTTATGAAAAATTCACTGTGACCAGAGAGAACCTTCCCAGGCGATGCCACAGGGTGCACTAACTCAGAGGGAGTGGCTGGATGCTCACTTAGTGGGAAAGATGTGTACTAGACCATCTCCATACAACTGAGCATTTTTTCAAATTGGGGGAGTGCCCCCTTGTATGCCTCCATGCTCCATCCTTCTTTCCCTATTCTCACACTAGCTGGTCCTCTCATGGCATTCTACTTCTGTTCTGGGTTTGCTCCTATGTCACAATGTCCACACAGAACCTCGTGCTGATTCTCACCGTTGCAGGGGTTGACTGGTGGCATAGTGGCTGTCACGTTGTGCTGCTATCTTGGAGCTTAGTCGTACGAACCCACCAGCTGTCCTATGGGGGAGAGATGAGGTTTTCTACTGTTACAAATGTTTGCAGTCTCAGAAACCCACAGGGGCAGGCAGTTCCACCCTGGGGTCACTGTGAGTTGGAACAGAATCAATTGCAGTGAGTTTGGGTTTGGGTATTAGGGAAGTTGATAGGTTATAATAAGCCAGTAAGGATCAGTGAACAGTAAGTGAACACAGACACTGGTCCACACAAACACCGTCTGCTCGACCAGCAGCCACCTCTCTGTTAGCGGAGAGGTCCCTTGGCCCCTGCTTCGATGGATAAGAAGCCCTCACGGCCCTCGGCTTCGCTGCTCCTTGGCCTCTGGTTTCAGCGTGACCCCTTTGCTCTGGACCACAGAGGCCCTCTGTGTCTCTGTGTCTTAGCCATTGCTGAGGCCTCTAGACTTGGCCTCCACCACTTCACTCGAGTGGTCCTGGACGTTTTCTCTGCTCCTGCAGATAAGGCTCATCTTTATAGCCAGAGTGGGGTGGTACCCAAACTACACAATCCACCCAGTCATTTGGCATAAATTACAAGTAGAAGAGCCAGATTAAGACACTTCACAACTTAGCTTCACTATGTCTTGGAGCTCTGTTTCGCTTTATGACTCTAGGAAAGCAAAGTACCTTCCAATGGACACTGACTCCGGCCAGTTCATGCATGTCATGGAAAGATTGTGCTCCAGGGATTTTTCAATGACTGGAATTTTGAAAGTAGATCATGGTGTTTTTCTACAGACAATCATCTGGGATGGGCCTCTAGCCATTAGATTTGCAGCTAAGCATATGCATTTACATGAAACACCTTTGGGAGGTACATAACATAATTGAACTCTTATGTCTTCAATAAAGTATATGAAAAAGCATGTCATCTCATTGTTTGTCTCATTGGTTGAAGTTATGGTCAACAAATCCATACATATTAATTCCCCTATTGGGATGACTAAGCAACTTTAAGATTGTGCCAATACAATTTTCTAACAATATTTCTCCCAACAGTCTAAGCATCTGTTGAGATTTCTACCTGTATCATTTAGTGACAATGATTACATGTTTCAAGCTGTACAATCACCCTCATTCTGCATTCACCTATCGACTATCTATCTCTCCTAAGGTGTTATGGATTGGAATAATAACAGTAGAGTCAGCAGTTCAAATCAATCTCAGAAATCCTATATATGATCTCTATGAGTCAAAATCAGCTCAATGAAGGGTTTCTTGCTTATTTATTTGTTTTAAGTTTCCTATATATCTTAGACTACATTATACAGAGGAGCAAAATCGTGGCAATCATCTATGTATATTGAAATAGAAGTTTATTTCTAGAAAGTGGCTCTCATAGTTGTAGACTCAGTTGAGTCCGTGTCCATTTCTGATGTCAAATGGATCTAGGATGAAAGCAGAGAATACTGGAAAGAAGTTTAATAGTTTTTTTTTTTAAACTGACAATACCTTGGCATTTGACTGTGCAGATCATGACACAGCCTGGATCCCCTTGAAAAGAATGAGAATTCCAGAGCACTACATTATGCTCATATGGAACCTGTACATGGATCAAGAGGTAACTGTGCAAATGGAACAAGAGGCATTGCATGGTTTAAAATCAGGAAAGGGGGAGGGGACAGGGTTGTATTCTCTCAACACACTTATGCAGAGCAAATCTGAGAAGCTTTTTCATATTCAGAAGAACGTGGCATCAGGATTGGAGGCAGACTCATTAACAACCAAAGAGAGGCAGGTGACACGATCTTGCATGCTAAAGGTGAGGAAGACTTGAGCACTTGCAGATGAATATCCGGATTGCAGCCTTCAGTACGGATCACAACTCAATGTAAAGAAGATGGAAATCCTCACAAGTGCACAAAGAGGTAGCTTCATGATCATTGGGAAAAAGTTTGAAGTTGTTAAGGATTTTGTGGTGCTGGGAACTATAATTAATACGTGGAGGCAGCAGTCAAGAGGTCAAATGACATATTGCATTGGGTAAATTTGTTGCACAAGACCTCATTAGAGTATTGAAGAACAAAGGTGTTACTTTGAGGACTAAGGTGCACCTGACCCAAGCCATGGTATTTCAATGGCCTCATGCCTGTGGAAATTGAGCATTGAATAAGCAAAACTGGAGAAGAATCCAAGCATTTGAATTGTGGTGCTGGAGAAGAATATCCAAAGCACTATGCACTGCCAAAAGGATAAATAGCCTGTCTTGGAAGAAGTATGGCCACAGTGCTTCTTAAAGGCAAGCTTACATACATGCTATCAGGAAAAACCAGTCCCTGGAAAAGGACTGGTAAACTAGAGGGGCAGTGAAACAGAGGCAGAACCTTAAGGAGACAGATTGACCCCCATGGCTGCGACCATGACCTCAGACCTTGCAAAAATTGGGAGGATGAAACCAGATTAAGAAATGTGTCTTTCTCTTTTGCATAATGCCACTCTGAGTTGAAACCAACCTGATGGCACCTGAGAGCAAGTCCAGGCACATGCCAATTCCATGAGTCATGTGTTATGATGGAGGAGTTTCCTAAATTGATGAGATGTGGAAGCTGTGGAACTTCTGATTTGCAGGGGTGCCACATGTTGGTAACTGTTGATGCAGATAATTCCATGGACAGCAAGTCAGGCATATCCTGGAAGGGAAAATGAACCCAGGTGGGCAGGTCAGATGGCACACACCTGATGGCTCTCAGGATTAGCAGGCAATAAGTTAGGTCACCGACTCAACTCCAAATAATCAGAGGTTGATTAGGTTAATTTAAGATTCAGACCCAGGAAAAAAAATCAAGCAAGACTTCTTATTAACATTCACTGCTACAGAAAATAGGCCCCACCAGAGTCAAATGATTACATCAGTGTGTGACTTGCCTGCAAGGGAGATGCATTCCACACCACTCTTGAGCCAGTAGAGAGGTTTACAATGGACTGCCTTTGAAGAACATTGTGTTAGCTCAGGGAGAATTACTGGGTGTCAGTTAAGCAAGCTGCTGAGAGACTCCTGGCCAAGCCCAATTGACACAAAATCTTACCTATCACACGTATCTCCCAAGACAAACCAAACCCAAACTCACTGTCAAACTCACTGTCATTGAGTAAATGCTCAGTGGCATTCATAGTGATCCCATTAATTTCTGAGACTATAAATGTTTATGGGAAAAGAAAGCTTAGTCCTTCTCCTGAGGAACTGCTTTTTTTTTTCCCAAGTCAATACTGACTTTATTTCCATTTTAATCACACCTATACATGATTTCAAAAAATATCATTTTACTGGGACTCATACAACCTATATTACAATCCATCCATCCAACCATTCATTGTGTCAAGCACATTTATAGATTTGTTGTCTCATCATTAAAAAAATTTTCTTGCTATTAGATTTTCATTTTCCTCCCTCCCTTCCCCCTCCCTCCCTCCCTCATCAACCCTTGATAATTGATAATTTATTATTTGTTCATGTCTCACACTGACTGATGTCTCCTTTCTGTTGTCCACCCCCCAGGGTGGTGTTACTTGTAGATCCTTGTGATGGTTTCCCCTTTTCTCCCCCACTTCCCCCTCCCCCTCCTGGAAGCTGTATTCTCATTGTTGATTCTGAGGGGTTTATGTTTCCTGGATTCCTTGTGTTTCCCATTCCCATCTGTACCAGTGTACATGCTCTAGTCTAAGCAGATGTGTAAGGTAGAATTGAGGTCATGATTAGCAGGGGAGGGCAGGGGAGAGAAGCATTAAAGAACTAGAGGACAACTGTATGTTCCATCAATTCTGTACTGCACCCTGACTGGCTCATCTCCTCTCCCTGACCATTCCCTACAGATGGGCTGTGGGTCTGCACCCTGCCCTCCCCCTCATTCACAATGATAAGATTTTTTGTTCTCGGTCATTGATGCCTGACACCTTATCCTATCAACAGCTCACAACCACACAGCCTGGATTGCGTCTTCCTTGTGGGCCCGTTGCCTACTGTTGGTGGTCTTGAACTGTTGACCATGAAGATTGCAGCCTACACCACTCGGATTTCTTAATCTTCCAAACAGCTGGCATTAATTTGATTTCACATAGTTCTTAAAAAGAGCATAGTGCTCCAGGCAGCCTTTTTTGTTTTTTGCTAGTTAAGCTAAGCTATTGTTTATTTAAAAAGAACACTTTTGGGGATACTTTTTTGTGTACTGTTTAAGGATGATCTTTGGGCAATAGTTTCAGGGGTTAATCTAAGTATCATGATTTCAGGAAGTCTTGAGTCTCATATAATTCATACTTTTGTTCTGAATCTTCAACTTTTAACCTATTATAAAATGACAATTTAAAACTCCTGGCACAGAAGGGCTATAGGCAGCTGTCCTTGAGAAGGGTGCTTCAGCTCTTACTTGGCGCTCTGTCCTGTGCAGGACTGAGATCTGCCCTCCTGCCTTCTCCACTGCCCTTTCCATTTTTCCACATCTCAGGAGCAACCTCCCTTAGAGGTCAATTTACCGTCCATCTTCAAGATACTATTAAGAGTGAGAACCTGTGCAATTATGGTCTTGAATTTTATCCTATACAAACTAACTCACTCTCATTGTCATCAAGTGGATTCCAACTATAGGTCAGGGTAGTCTGATGACTGTGTTTCTGAAAATAACTCTTCACTGGCATAGAAAACCTCATCTTTGTCGAGAGTGGGACTGGTGGATTGGAACTGCTGATCTCGCAGTTAAAGCCCAATAAATCAAACCACTTTGCCCCCAGAAGGTTGATAAATATCTATCTGAATTTGGAAGAAGCCTACATTTTTGTAGTGTTAAATCCCCAATTGAGACATTGAAGATTATTTATGATTCACAAATACATTTTTTCACTATCTGATCAGTCTCTACTCTATAAAACACCATAACAAAGCACATAGGGTTTAATAAACACATTATCAGAATGACACTTACTCAATCAAGAAGATTTTTGTAAGCCTGGTACACATTGGGCATGGTACACATTGGGCATGGTACACATTGGGCAACTAGGTAACCACAAGGTCTTAAGTTCAAAACCATCAGCTGCTCCAGGGGAGAAAGGCAAAGATTTCTACTCTTGTAACAAGTTTTGTCTTGCAGATCCACAGAGACAGTTCTCCTCTGTCCTCTAAGGTCTCTATGACTCAGAACGGACTTGTTGGCAGTAAGGATTATATCTATTTGTCATTTTAGTCAATTTCCATCCACAGAGACTACATATCTTATCTACAATTGACAGTACATGTATATATCTTGTCTAAAATGACAGTACATGTTTCGGGCAGAACGCATTAGGCTGTGATCCACGAGTTCGGCAATGTGAAACCACCATCCTATCTGGGGGAGATAGACAGGGCTTTCTACTCCAATAAGTCCCCGGCATGCAGAGGGGCAGTTTTATCCAGTTCTAGCCTGTGACACGGGGTCGCTATGAGTGTACATCTATTCGAGGGCACATGTGGCAATCCTTGTTTCACTAAACTCTCTTTACGCTCTAACATTCATCTTGCCTTCCACCTTGTAGTGTGTATTCCGTGAATCCTGGCTCTGTTCCCGGCAGCTGTATAGCACGTATTACGTGATGACAATGTACCACCCTCCCCATGCTTTCCCCTTGCAAAACCTACTGCAGAGCATCCATAGCAGATTGGCGCCTTTTGAACATGTCTCAACTTAGTCCTCAGCCTCTGGTGTGGTGTCTCAGTTACAGCATTAAAAGAGCTATCTTCTACCTTGCAAATTTGGCTAGACCAGGGGCTGTACACTGAAGTCCAAAACATGGGGAATTCAGGACAGATGATCCCCTCAGGACCAGTGGTGGGTGTGGAGATACCAGGAGGGCGAAGTGGAAGGGGGTAACCGATTGCAGGGATCTATATATGATCTTTCTGGAGTACAGACAGCGGGGAAGTGGGTGAAGGGACACATCGGATTGAGTATGATATGAGAAAGTAATAGCAGTGTGTAAATTATTAAGGGTTCATGGGGGAGGAAGGAGACCGGGGAAAAATCAGGAGCGGGTACTGGGGGCCCCAGTGGATGTTTCGGGGGTGATGATGGCCACAAGTGTGCACATATGATATGCATGCAATTGACATTTGTGTTGATCGTGATGGGAGTTGTGTGGTCCCCCGGTGGAATGATTTAAAAAAAAAGGGGGGAGGAGGGAGGAAGAGGAGCTTATACCAAGGACTCAAGTAGAAAATATTTGGAAATGAAGGTGGCAACATGTGTACAAATATGCTTTATACAAATGATGTATGAAGAGCTGAAAGAGCCCTCAATAAAATTATCAAGAAAAAAAAAGAGCTGCCTTCCTTGCCCAGGAGCGTCATGGAAACACAGTTGGACTGGGTCAGGAGAGGGGCACGTGGTGCTTGTACACCTAGCCCTATTCACATTGGACAATGCAAGGCACTAGGGGCCACTGAGGTCATAAGTCCCTGAGCTTTCAATGGGTCTTGTTCATCGGTTCCTAACTTTGTGTGTTTGGGCCATGTATGTAACCTCTGTATTTTAGTTTTCCCATATGCAAAACAAGGAATCATCATGTCAATTTTGTAGATCTCACTGTGAAGTTAAAGCAAGGAAAATTCTACATAGCAAGTAGTATATTTTTAAATCATTGCCATGCATTGTAATAACAGTACCATTATCATCATGAGATCCCTCTAGCTGCCTAGACTCTCCTTGAGGAATTGCTTGAGGCATCTCGTGAAAAGGCACGCCCCTTCCTGGAATAACTCACATCCATTGACTGATAAATCTAAGAATCTAACCTTGCAACCTTGGTCCCATTTGAGATCCATCTGCAAGTCTATTCCTGTTGAATGGAGTTCAGTGACATGGTCGGGGGTTATCTCACACTCCCATTTTCTCTCTTCCCTCTCTTGTCTCCTACTCACCCCCAACCCCCACGAGTTTGTAGTAAGTACATATTCAAAGCAATAGCCTGAATATCAGACTCCACAATGTGCTTTATTAGGATCAGAAATCTCTTTGCACTTAGATGTTCTACCTTTTCGCTAAAGAGCATTGAAATAGCTCGATAGATGCCCTTAGTGCATTCTTTGGGTATTTTGAAGGCCGAAGTAATTGAGTAGTCTGAGGATGCGTATAGCTTCTGAACTTTTCTCTAGGCCTTTGTATCTCAAGTATATTTGAATTAAAAGGGCAGTATCACAGGAAAGTTTGAGCATGTCATTTGAAACAGTCCTTGTTACCATATTTCTGCTATGGTGGGTATGGACATTGGCAGTACACCCAAGGACAGGTCCCATCTGTTTCTTTGACTGATCATGGGTCATGCTCTCTGAGTCACAGGGTTTGGCAGCACGGTAAGAAAGAAAGTTCGGCAAAGTTCCTTCAGATGTTACAGAAAAGCCCCAGACACACGAGCCTCGTGTCTCTTCCCACAGAGAGCCCATATTTGTCCACTGGCAACAGTTGGCTTGGTTTTATATTGATACACAGATTTCCAAACGAATTATTTTCATTCTCGACAGTGTAATACAAGGGTACCCCTTGGGACTTGAGACTCCTTGTATACTTTATTATAATTTCTTAAAATCTGTACATAGTATTTTAGCCTTAATCTCACACACTCATTGTGTACAGTTTTAATTAATCTAAAGGCAGTGGTTGGAGCCCATTTATTTGTACAATGATATGGTGCATCACTGGGTAGCATCTGTATTAGCCTGGGTAAACTAGAGAAAGAAATTCATTGATGCTGTCATATGTGTGTAAGAAAGAGTTTTATATGCAAGAGAATATTGAGAAAACATCTCAGTCCAGTCCAGTCCATAAGTCTGATATTAGGTCTTATGTCTGATACCAGTCTGTAATTCGTCTTCAGTCTCACAAAACACATGCAATGATGCTGCATACAGAAAGGGCACAAGTTATTGGTTGGGAAGTCTTATGGATCCAGTGGCTTTGTAATAATCTCTGGGCTGGAAGGGATCTCCATGTGTCTCTTCCAGCTCAGGGCACTAGTCCAGTTCCACATGTCTTGTCAGCTACTATGTCTCCCAGGGAGTGAGCCTTGTCAGTATAGAGTCTCCACGGGTGTGATTTCAGAGAGTGTCTCCTGCCTCCAAGGAAGAATACAGGAATTCCCACAATCTTCTGGAGAAGGCCACACCCACACAGTGGTCTCCTTGGCTATCTCTCGATTGATAGCCAGACTGCACCCCTACACTCTTAATCCTCAACTTGACACTAGAATTCATAGTATCCTGTTGTTTATTTGTTTGCTTTTGGAGAGTATAATTTTGATGGATTGCAGTAAAGCAGAGGAAAAGCCAAGGGGAAACTTATATACTTCCATGTATTATTATGGATGCTAGGTTATGATGGAAGCTTTAGATATGAAAGAGGTTGCCAGACCTCTGATTTTCGTTTTTGCAAATTTACAACGCTTATCCCAGTGAGAAAGAAGGCAGTCTAAACTTAAGCCAACTACAATGTTAAGTGAAGGTCATGTTTTCAAGTAAATGTGAACTATACTTCCAAAGCATAGAAGCACCTTATGAACTGCTACCAATGCTAATTTAGTGTGGATGTTTAAGGCATATGATGAGCAGTTTGAGATTCTTTATCCTGAAGCAGAATAATTTTTTTTCCCAAATATTCTAACCCATTAACTCTTAAGTGATGATTTTAAATGAATGAATTGCTGTGGTCAGGTGGAGAATTTCAATAAGAATCTCAGTAAGTTGCGTAAACTTCATGGTTGAATTTATGTCTTAATTTTAAAGTTGAAGGTATTCATTCCAGAAAATAACAGTTTAGAATCTGGTAAGAGCTTAATTTAGAGAAATTGAAAGATTATCCATTCTTTACCGTCTGTGTTCTTTCTTCTTGTTTTTTTTCCTCCCGCTTTTTTCTTTTTTTTAGTTCAAGACTATAAAGTACAAACTGTATTGGACAAAATTCTGCATTTATTTTTTTGTCCTTCAGGTCAATGCTTTGCTTCCAATAGCAGACTCCCCCCAACTTGTTTTCTGATATTTAATTTGTAATACATTGTTTTTACTTTCTATTCTAACTTCTGTAAAATGAATATTGTAATAGCAATTGTCCTTAACCTATTTTCTGATTTCCTGTAAATTAAATCCCCATTTTCTTTTAAATTTGATAATATGTAGGGTAGAGAAGATTTCATGAAAAGGATCATTCGAACTGAAGTGGCTGCTGCATTATACATTCAGGTAATACTCATTTAGTTTCAATATTTTATTTTTCCTTTAATTTGCATTTTACTTAGCATTTTAAATTTGCCTGTAATGAGGCATCTTTTCACTACTTGCTTTGCAAGCCAGCAGTTTTCGTTCCTTAGCTGATGACAGTTGCCCTCTGTGTACAGCTAGCAGTGTCTGATCATGCATAAAGAAACTGACCTCCATACACATATCTCATTCTGGGGCTTAATGGGAATTTCTGCCAGTCTAGTAAAAGGGCAGGGGGATCTTATTCCTTAAGTGTCTAACTCTTTAGTTTGCTTTGTGATGATGTTATGTTTTCTTTACTTTCAGTGTCTTTCACTTGAATTTCTTTGTTTAACCCTGGACAAAAACAGGCTATGAGAGATTTCTTTTTCAAGATTTTGAAGGGAAGGCATGATAGGTAGAAAAAGAATCTTCCGAATGCTTTACTTCTTCGTTTGCTACACACAACCAAGTCGTTTTCAACGCATAGGGACCCTGTCAGTCAGCGCAGAACTGCCTGTTTGGGTTTCAGAGACTTTCAATTTTTTACAGGCTCGGACGAATTTATCATTCTGCCACAGAGCGCTGGGGGTCAAAGAGCTGACCTTCAGCTCTAGCGCTGGGGACAGAGTGGGGTGACGCCAGCTCGGCACTTGGAAACTTTCCGCCCCTCTTGAAGAGAAAGCTAAGGATTTCCAATCCAGTGAACATTTACAACCTTGGAAAGGCCAAGGGGTGGAGCTACTCAGTCCCACAACCCAAGCTCACAATCAGAATTGACTCAAGGTCTGCGAGTTGAAAAATGTTTACTTCTGCATATCCTCTGCAAACACAGCTTGTTGGGTGTGTGTGTGTGTGTGTGTGTGTGTGTGTGTGTGTGTGGTGTGTGTGTTTCTGGTCCTAGGCAAGCCTTTAAGATCCCTGTCCTCTGATGGACATAATCCTCTGTCCGCTTTCATCCTCACTGGCACCAGCAAACGGAGGAGGGGGGAGGAGGCCATGACGATTCCATTCCTTTTCCTCGGGACTGAGGAAGACAGCGGTGGGAGAAGTCCGGCAGCCGGGAGGCGAGCACTAGGGTCCGATGGAGCGAACGGGCGGCAAATGCAACAGCGCGAGGCAGGAAGATGTGGGCACTGTCCAAGGGATGGCGGATGCTATGCCGACTCAAAAAACTAGTGAAGGCCTTTCAGAAGAAATGTGGCGGCAATGGACTGTGATGGGGCCTCCAGACTATGGAGGGGCGATTCAGCTCCCCGCTGACCCGCGCAAACACATAGGTCAGTTCCTTGTAGAGATGGGACTGGCTGAGGATGGCCAGCTGCAGGTTGATGGGTCTTAAGTGCCTTTGGTCCACCGAAGCTTATGTGTGGATTTCCTCGCAATGAGTAGAACATTTTTCTCCATCCCTTGTCACAAGTTTAAAACCTCACAGCTTGTACAAGGGTAGGTTGAAAGGTTTTGTTGCAAAGGCCCCGTTCCTGGCACAGGCAATAATAACACAGGCAGTCAGTTGCCAGTTAAGTCCCCACAGTGATCCTCTTGTTTTAGTGTGACGGGGCTTTTTTTTTTATTAAAAACAAACAAACAACTTTGTGTGCCTTGGAAAAAACAATTTTGAGGTCAGGGTTAATATCAAATTCTTTTTTTGTTTGTTTGTTTTGGGGGGGTGCATCACTGCCCTCTGGTGGTAGGAGAAGGAGGCCCAGCCTTTGCTCCTGTGGAGCTGCTGCTGGAATTGAACCTCCATCTCAGTGGGCCGCAGTCACGTGTACAACCACTACGCCACCGGGGCTCAGCCCAATATCAAATTCTTAACAAAACTCAAACAGACTGCTCCCCAAAGCAATGAGGCTTTGCAACAAGTTTACGGGAGTGTTGCCCCGTCAAAAACAGCAGTTTCTAAATGGATCAGGCCTTTCAGAGAGAGTCAGGAAGACCTCAAAGGTGAGGCCCCAAGAAGGCAAGACCATCCATCTACCAGCACAAAGGAAGAAACCTATTGAAGTCTGGAGGGTGATGGAAGACCACTGTAGATTTCCTACTGGGAGTCTCCCACCTCCGGGTTTCTGCGGTTTTCAGCGTAAGTCAAATGTCTGGCCATCGGGGAACTTGGGGCATGATGCGTGCCAAGAAAGCATTGTTGGATGATCGGCCAGTTCCACGACCTGATGTCTCCATCAAGCCTTTTAAGAAAGACCAAACCTATTGAAGATGATTTCGTGGAAAGAATTAGAACATTTAAAATGAACATTATTGTGAGTCCTTCAAAGAGCAGCACTTGACATTTTTGACATGGTATAAATCAGAGAAAATTCTGCAGGAAAGGGTTAGAGATAGAAGCACCACCGATGCAGGATACATCAAGAAACAGTAACTCCATCTTTTGATATTTTTTCTTCATAAAAGGCTTCATGGTTGTATAGCAATACTCTTAGTCTTACACTTGAGTAACATAACCAGTTGAGGCCCACTTTTGACTTGGACTAGTGTAACTCTTTCATGCAACAAATTGAAAGGAGTTAAACAAACAAACAAAAAAGATCTCTGTCCTCCCAGCAGCTCTGTGGGAGAAAGCCCTAGCCGTCTGCTTCTATCGAGAAGCAAATGTGATATGGGCATTCCTCCTTTGTCTATTGAGCCACCAGGAGTGGGAGCAGATTTGAAGATGCCCGTGTGCAGTGTATATATATATATATGTGATATTATTATTGTGATTACAACTAGGGCAGATCAAGAGGCAGAGTGCTTCACAAATGTGTTTTCTGAACTAGTTCTAAATTATCAGCATTTGTGGCCCTCTTTGAAGGAAACAAAAATTACTTTTTCTCTTTCTCTGTTAGAAAATTCTGTATTTTCAAATCTTGAAGCAGTGCTTTTCTGTTTCTAAGTGTTGGAAGATTCCCACACATTTATTTTGATTCACAGAGATGCAATAATTGTTCAGTATACCCAGCCTTTTTTGTTGGGCTGTTGTCTACAAACTTATTATTAACCTCCTGCCCCTTGCTTATTTGTTCTAACTCTGTGAGCATTCTGTGTATTGTAGTATGTTTTGTGGGCATATTCTCTAACTCTCTCATTCCTTTAAACGGCAGCGGTGTACTGCTTAAATACACTGTATTGTTACCCATTATTTTTTATATTGACATCAATTGATATCCTAATAACACCAAGATTATGCTCTACCACAGTGTAGGGGGTCAATAAATGTTTCAAACATTAAAAACTAACGAGTCATTATCTCTATTCTTAGAAAAAAATGTATTTTATTCAAGACATCCAGGCACATGAGAGGCAGACACTTCAGAATAAGAAAATGCTCTATGTCCATGCACTGGAAAAGCTGGAGGAACCACTGGGACAACTAGAAGACGAGTTCTTCAGGATCAAAAGTATCCATCAGCAGCATTCTGATGTAAGCATTTATAAGTGAATCTACAGACAGGCAGAAATAGTTAGGCAAACTATGCATGTCATGTTATTATTGCTTGGAAAATTGTGATTTCACATAGGAAGAGATAGAAGCATGAATGAACTAAGAAACCATTTCAGGGCCATAAAGTGATCCACAGTTGAACCACGCTATGAGACTTTCCAATGCTATTTTTGAGAATCCGGTCCTCTATCCACCGCTGCCTCAGGGCAAACAGTTTTCATGCCCACATGGGAAACTTGACTCAAAGACTTCCCTGTGAGTTAATGAAATGCAGAGGGTTTTTTTTTCCTTCTTCCTCTTACCTAAATAGAAAATATAATGTATCTTGACATTTTCATAGTAAATTTCTGATGTATTTAGAGAAAAGGTATGACAGCTGTGGTGAAAAATATAGCACACATGAGTAAAGTATTTATAAAACAACAAGTTTTTGGCAGTAACTGATATCACTAGCCCTTCCCAAAGAAAAATTCAGTGGGTAAAATAGGCGTCTATCATGTCATTAGTCTTTATAAAAACTAGAAGGTGTGGTGAGTGCTATACATTCTTGTCCTTAGCTGCAACAGGAACTACATATATTGATTTGGGCCACTGGCAGCAGAGTTTGCTTCCTCCACCCAAGGACCATTGAAAATGATGGCATAGTTCTGTCATGCTAGACTGCCACCGCCTAAGAACTCACCCACTTACAAGTATCTTGTGATTTTTCTCAAAGCATTCCCGTTACCATATTTTGTCTTGGTTTTGAAAACCTTTCTATGCAACTGACGGGTGGAAGTTTGCCTGAAGTACAGACTTGAGGAAACTTGACCATCCACTGCTAAGTTATTTGCATGCCATCCTACAGCGTGAAAACAAGGCCTTCAGTATCTGCTTCTCTACTTGGGCCTTCTAAGTGCGATTCTGTTGCTTATGAAATAAGGATATAACCAGTGCCAACACCTAGTGGGAGAAGCACTTTTAAAGACAGCCTCGATTAATGACAGAATTTTATTAATCGTATCAAAGGCTTTAATATAATTGTCTGAGAATAATAATGAACTCCCAAAGAGATTAGTGACCTGACTTCTACTTATTTTATAATAACTATTGTTTTATACTTGCTTTAGTAATTGTTTTTGCTTTTATTCTATTTGAGTTTCATGTAAACTTTTAGAAAGGTTTTTAATACACTTTTTAATATTCATTGCTGATAATTCATCCTTAGAGTTTCTAATTTGGGGTAAATGTTTTCAATATTGTGATGGAAATTTACAGTTTCTATCATGAGAGATGTGGCAGTCAGCTGCTGCAAAGATTTGTTGCCTTGGAAACGCTATAGGACCTGCTTACTAGATTCTTTAGGTCACTCTGAGTCAGCATTAACTTGACAGCAGTAATAGGTGAGTTCATTAGTTTTTGCTAGCGAATAAAACTGACCCAGTATGATACCATAGACTTAGAAATCATAGATTCAGTATGATTCAAATAGAATAGTAGGGGCTCAGAGACCATGGTGTGTTTTTGAAATTCACATTTCCCTGACATCTCATTTAAATTTCTCAAATATGTTGTTAAATATTTCAATGGTTTGGGTGGGGGAATAATTTGGGGAGGAATAACAATAATCGTTATAAAACAAAGAGTATAGTCAGTGACACTGAAATATATATGTAGAAGTTGTTGAATTGGTGAATGCTTTGTTTTATATAATGTCCAAATTGAAAAGAAATTACATAAATGACAATGGATATGGAGAAAAAGAAATGTTCTAAAATTGATAGTGGTAAAGGTCTACAACTCTTCTTGATATGGTTGAACTACTGAATTGCATGGTACGTGGGTGAATTACCAAAACCCACACATAAAAAGCCATCAGACACACAAAAAATGTTTGCATACTAGTAGCTCTAAAACAAATGAGTGAGATTTTAAGTGTTACACATTATAATATCTGAAAATCTTCTAGGTGATTTCTAAAATACTTGAGAAGAAAAGTGTTATTAGAAGAAAAGTGGAAAAAACAAAGAAAAAGTTAGAAATAAAGGAGAAGCAAACCCGTAATGCCCTAACTGAAACAGAGGTAAGAGATAAACTATTTAAAAAAATTCAATTTCTTCATGTTAATGAAAATAATTCAAGCAAGTTGCATTGTAGGTAGTGGCTCTGATTTTAATTGATTCTATACACACACACACACACACAAACACATGGCCTCTTTGTTTTTCTCTTACTGTTTCTTCTACATTGGTCCACTTTGTCATAGGCATAGCTCTGAGTCAAGATGCAATAACGATCAATACTGACAACATAGTCATGGTGAACTCTAAGCTGTCTACAATTGTCATGTTGAATCCGATTTCTTAGGGCTTGATGGATGTAGGAAATAAGAAAAGAAGGAAGAAAGGAAAGAAAAAAGGGGGAGAAAGAGGGAAGAGAAGGGGGAAAAGTAGAGACAGGAGGAGAGAGGGGAGGGAGGGGAGGAGAAGAAAGAAAGAAAAAGAACTTAAAATTGACCTTAAGAAAAATAGCATGACTATATTTTTATTCAGTGGATTAAGTATTTTGTTGAAGTATTATATGTATCTGATGTTTAATCCACACAGAAATAATCAGACTTTAAAAATAACCAATGATCTGTTGATGGATTTTGGGTCTTTACTTTAACCTTACCTCAGCACAAGAACAATTTGTTCTACTAATGTGGCAATGTATGATGCTCACCTTCCTGATTCAATCACTTCAGATAAAAGGGGTGCATAAGCCAACGTGGTTAAGGAAGCTGATCATGCCCACCCATGAAAAGCTATAGATCGCATCTGGGATATTAATGGCTTGAAGTTAAACAAGCAGCCATCTATCAGGGAAGCTTCTTCCACATGGAAGTACACCAGCCTACATGATCAAGAGGTGTCAATGGGAAAAGGTATCAGAAAGTTAAAAACAAGCAACCAAATTGACTTAAAAGAGCATTGACAAAGTGGAGACTCCAAAACCACCTGTAAGATAATGGTACAGTCCCCCACATAGGAGCCACATGGAAGGAACCACATATCCAGGGGACAGCATAGCACTATTGAAACACATAATTTTCCATTAGTTTTTAAACATCTGTCCCCACCCCCACCCCCGATTAGTATGGTGATCATAAGGAATCCTGTTAGATTAGATCCACACACGTTCATGTGTAAATTAAGATCATTTAATGCATGAAATCCAAGTTAGATAAAACCTTCAGGAACTGTAATGGCAGTAGTCATCCCCTGAGGGTACAGACAGGGCAGGGGGAGGGCACGGGGGAGCTTACAGCAACGGAAGACTATAACACACCACTTGAGGGGAATGAATAACAGAATGGCAGGTGAGCAGTTACGTTGCATGGTGTAAGATATGCATGGGGGAAGAGGAATAAAAATATTAATATTTGATATAGTAAAAAGGGTCCTTGGGGAGGTGAGTGGGGGAGGGCAGGGATAAAGGGGAGCTGACACCAAAAAGTGCGAGAAGAAAGAAAATGTTTTGAAAATTATAATGACAGCAATTTTACAATCATGCTTGCTCTAATTCAATTATGGATTGTTATAATATCTGCAGAGCTCTAAAAAATGAGGGAGGAGTCTGATGATCACATTTTACAAAAATATCCTTATAAACTAGAAAGGCTACTCTTTGCATCATTATCATCTCATTTTATTAACTTTAATATTGTATCAGATTTAACAAGATCATGAAAAAGATGAAAAGGTAAAAAAGTCAATGTAACTTTTGACATGTTTAAATGAGTGATGAATAAGTGTTCTCAGAGAGCACCTTGCCTAAGTCAGTGTAACTGGTCCCCCTCTCCCCCACTGCTCTCACGACAGGTCTCTTGATGTTGTTAGGTGGCAATGTCAAGCTGGCCCAGCCCCGTAGGGAGCCTGTGTACTGCAGAATGGGACCCTGGCTGCTTGTGCAGAATCCTCAAAATTGTTACTGTCTTGGAGTTTGGTCTTACGGCCTGTGTGTTAATCCATCTCTGTGAGGAGGCCTCTTGTTCATTGCCAGCTGTACCAAACATGGTGTTCTTCTCCAGGGACTGGTCTCTTCTGAGAAAATGTTCAAAGTATGGGAGGCAGTCTCATTATCTTTGCTTCTTGGGAGCAGTCTGGTACCACTTCCTCCAGGGCGGCTTTGCTTATTCTGTTCTTGTTTTTCTTATTGAGGAGGCAGATGCATTTCAGTTATAAATACATTTTGTTATAAGAGGTGAAATGTGTGACAGTGGCCAGGACTGGGCCTGCTACATAGCAGGTGATCATGGAATCTTAATGGACTGTTTAAGTAAGTGTCTTACCCACTGACATGCATTTTTCACTTCTTAAAACCTTAAGAATGAACAAACTTTATTTTATTTTTAAATCATTTTATTGGGGGCTTGCACATCCCTTATCACAATCCGCATATACAGATACACATATACACAAAGCACCTTCACACGCTTGCTGCCTTCATCATTCTCCGAACATCTGCTTTTCCCCTTGAGCCCTTGGCACCAGCTCTTCATCTTTAGCCCTCCCTCCCCACTCGCCTTGCCCCACCAACCCTCAAGACTTTATAAGTTACTATTATTTTGTCATAACTCACACTGCCCGACATCTGCCCTCACCCACTTCTCCGATGTCTGTCCAATTACAAGGAGGCTTGTAATTGGCTCCCCCTATCTAGCCCACCTTCCCTCCACCCTTCCGTAATTCTTGGGTGCCCAAGCAGATCCGTATTCTCCACCAAACTGCAATATCCAACAGCATGTTTTCTTCAGATTCCCTCTGAGGCAGGGATCCCCTGTCACTGGACAAGGTGTTTTGAGAGCATTGCATGAGAACCTTCGCTGCTGTGTAGCCTTCACCAAGACCACAACCAAATTATTATCTTTCAAAAGCAAAGACAAAACCAAAGAAGTGCAACATCTCACATCTTTCATTAAAAAAAGAAGTGCTAGGACATCCAGAAAAAGAAAGTCGAGAAAATACATTTCAGATATACCGTGTTCAACAATTTGGATAAAAGGCAAATGTTTTCTGGGAAAATAAATCCGGTGGAGGATTTATTATTCTGTATCTGGAGGAAAAGAACGCTGTGGAGGAAAGCTAGCTGTGGAGTTCTGTGGTCTTAGTTGGATGAGTATCACTCATTGGAATCGATAATTGATGTTGGACGCCACACCAAGCTCGTCAAAGTTAGTGGGTTAGGCAATCGGTCCGTCAATGAAAACTCCAGTGATCATGAAGGGACCATGTAAACATAGATGCAAAACCAGACATTCCATCTGAAACGACACGAGCCAGATTTGGGGGATTATGCTGGCATCACATATTGACTTCTTTTGTATGAAATATTAGTTTTATATATGTCCTTGCCTTTCTACTTAAGTGCATCTTTTGGAAACAGCTCCCACATGTTAGCATCTTAGAATCACAGGCCTTCAGGACATGCTTGTATGTGTTGATAGCCTGGAGGGCAAGTTTGCAAAGGAGAGACAGAGACAGAGAGATGGAAAATGAGGGAGAGACAGAGAGAGAATGAGAAAATAATTCAGACCTATTTCTTAGAAAATCACAACAGATTTAATACAGGGGAATAAAATATAACTCTAATTTGGTGCATATATTCAAGAGGAGTTATGATTTACTTTTTAAAGTATTAGCACAGTTTTTATTTCTTATTGACACTTTAATTCTCTACATTTCTACATATCATTTATTTTTGTTGTTATGGCTCTTATTACTGGGAATATACACAGCAGAATAAACATCAATCCCAGAGTTTCTGCAAGCATAATTTGATGATATTGATTACATTCTTTGATTTATGCAGCCATTTTTTCTCTCCTTTTCCTTATTGTTTCTCCCCCTTAGCACCAACTTTCTGCACTCTAAATTCCTATGTAATCATATAAAGGATCTTGTTGTCCATTTGATATATATATATATATATATATATATATATATATAAGGTTGTCCATGTGTAATATATATGTGTGTATAATATATATATATATATATATATCCCTAAAATGCATTGCTATCAAATCAATCATGCCTCACAGTGACCCTATCAGAAGGCGGGAACTGCCCCTGTGGGTTTCTGAGTATAAAGTTCCATCTTTCTTTCAAACTGCTGTCCTTGTGGTTAGCAGTCAAACAAGTCACCACTGTGCCATCAGAGCTCCCTGATCCCATATTGTTAGACTTAAAATCACAGTGTTCAAAGTAGACATTCTTTACTTGCTAAAGCACATTACTTACTTTTAATTCTTCCAAAGGTCAAAATACTTGAGTACTTAAAATACAAGGATTTTAGGATCTAAATACGTAAATTTTTTTTAAAAAAACACTCGATTTTTTTTTCCAGGTGAAACGCTCAACAATTTTTAAAGAAATATATGAAACTAAGAGTAAAGCATCTATTTTTCAAGTCAAAATAAATAAACTTAATGAGGAGTTAATACAAAAAGAAGAAGAAAGAGAACATTTTATGCAGACACTGGAAGTTTTAAAGTAAGTAAATTTTATCACAATAAAAAATATATTTAATATATCATTATCAAATATATGAGGTTTAATTTACATTTTAAATTTTTTCTTAAAATGTTTCATATATTCTGTAACAATATGATGTGAGATGTACATAGGATATTTGATTTACAAAACCATGATCATAAATAGTTTTTCATCTTAATTGTTCATTGAGTTTTTTATTATTTGAAGTCTTGGGAATGCTTTAAGTTCTCCAAATGTGTGAGTGATTATTCTTTATAATCTAAATGATTTCTACTTTTTATTTAGTATTTCTCATTTGTGTGCCACTTCTATTAATTTATGAATTTTTATCCAACATTAAAAATAGTTTGATTTGCATATAATTCATATACCATATAATCCAATGACTTAAATATATTAAAGAATTCTTCAGTCTTCATCACAGTGAAAGTTAGAACTTTTCTTTGATTTCCTTCTTGCATTCATGATATTAACTCCCCATTTTCCCTATTGCCTTCTCTGCCAAAACGCTAAAAATCTACTAGTCCAGTTACTTTCTAAACAAAAATCACCCTTAAAAGAATATAGCAATAGCAACAAATGAAACACACAGAGAAAGGCCTAACTTCAAAAGAAAGGAGAAAATAATAAGAACTAGGACAAATAGAAAACAGGTCAAAAGGAAAACCAATCAGACGTTACAGGCTCGCCTAACTACACACACAGTATGTGATGTGGTTGCCCAACGAACCATTGTCGTGGTCTCCAACAGCCAGGTCAAGAGCTCAAGGCCCCATCCATCCCATGACAGATCGACGAAGCCCCCTTCCCCCCAAGAAACCCAAAGGGACAGCCCCGTTCCACTCTGCAGGCTCAGAGCTGACTCCAGGCTTTGTGTCTGAGTGTCATCGCTGCAGCAATCCACTTCTCAGTGTTTGCCAGTTCACTTCCATGATTATCTAGGTACCTGAGCTCATTCGACTTTTGGATAACTATCAGTAGTCCAAGTTCATCCAACTGTCTTTAAAAAAAATATCTATGGATATTTTCAGATAAACCAGACTCACTGCCATAGAGATGTCTCTGACTCATTGTGTAGCCCCATGGGACAAGGTAGAAATGCCCCTGTGGGTTTCTCAGACAGTAACGTGTTTTGGAATGGAAAGTCTCATTTCTTTTTCCCGTGGAGCAACTGGTGGTGTTGAACTGCTGACCTTGCAGTTAGCAGTCCAGTGCACAACTCCCTATGCCTCTAGGGCTCAAAACCGTGTATACGCTACCAACATATGTCATGAGGAAAAGCTGTGTACTCAGCCTGGGATGCCGTCCCAGAGTGAGGAAGGTCCTGGGGGGATGTGGCAAGGTTCGCGGGCATCACAGCGACCTTTGTTTCCATGCGCTTCTTCTTCCTTTGCTCCCCTTTGTTCTTGTGTTCTATTGGACAGTATACCGAGAACGGGGCTGGGAGAACCAAGAGATTAAATCACAACACTTTGCTACAAAACCATAGAAACCATTCCTAAGTAAAAGTAGGAAAATGTGAGGTTATTTTTCTCAATAGAGCCCCTATGTCGATCTGTGCACTTTTGAATTCTTCACTTCCATCCTTCTCACCCTGCCCTGACAATTCTGCATTCTTTCGGTCACTCCACCTGAAAGTGGCCATTTGACCATCCTTGGGGGACCCAAATTTTGTTCCTTCCACCTGGTCTTTGTGTCTGAGTCGCAAAAAGAAGAAGGAAGGACAAAAATAGGGTTGTGGGGTGACTAGGGTAAGATTGACAATGGATGAAAACTTTTAAATTTATTATTAATTGGGAGTTAATGCATGTACCATATCGCTCCATAGATTAATCACATCCAGCAGAATTGTGCAATTGCTACCACGGTCAGTTTCTCAACATTCTTTTTCTCTCTGGACTCACCATCATTTCTCTTTTACCCACCTCCCCTCTTACCTACTTCTTGAAGGGCAGGCCCTAGTACCCTTGAGAATAAGCAGGTACATTGTTGTGATGAATAAAAAACATATTCGGCACAATTTTCTCATCTGCTTTCTCACCAGTGCCATTTTCAATTGTTTTAAAACTTCTTCCTAATAAGCCCCGTGATCTTACCATATCCTTGGAGAAAATCTATTAAGATTACCCCTTTGGAATCTCAAAAATAGTCACCATAATCTTCCAAGCTTACCTCTCAGCCTTGAATCTAACTGGCCCAGCAGTTCCCCTTTGAAGTAATTGCTTTTATTGGATTTTGTTTAGAAGGCATCCTAATGAGACTAAGACAAACATATTTGTCTGCAGCCATCCATGGCTCACACATGCAGGATTAAACATATTTAGTTTGGAATAAACCTGTGTGTATATGAGCTAGAACCCTAGAAACGATATTACTGACTTATTCTCATTTTAAAGAGGTATGCACTGGTTTCATTGATGAAGGATAGTTTGACTTAAATATGGAGGATCAATTTAAGCATTAGATAAACTTCAGCTCTTAATAGATAAGGTATCAAACTCTGCTGCACCTCCCAGGAAAGAAAACAGCAACAACAACAAAATTTTATGCTTACTCGGGTACAATAGAGATTATTGGTTTCAAATCAATGCATTAACATGGATGTGCTTAGCTAATATCATAGGGTAAAAACTTGTTTAAACAGTGCCTGGGCAGCTTTATTTTCAAAAGGCTAAATTACATATGTTACCTCCTGTAAGAGAACAGAGAGAAAAAACCCAATTATGTTCAGAAGGTGTTTATTCACATTATTTGACGTCAGAAAACTCTAAACTCAGAAGTCTAAACTTGATCGTTGCACTTTGGGTGCTCACTGCATGGCCAGCTGTTGGAAGTCGGTCCAGGGGACAGAGAAGGCTATGGACCACTGCCCAGAAGTACTGGCTCACGACCCACAGAACAGGACTGCAATGGTGCCCCAGGTTTGAGTTGGAATCAAGATGGAATCAAGACTAAAAATTTACAATCTTATTGTTTGGATTTCTAGTATTTTACTTCACCCTGTTGCAGAATTGTATTGCTTCACAAACAAGAATAATTCTTTCGTTAAAAGAAGAAAAAAATGGTGGGTGGAGACAAAGATATTAGGGGGAGGGATAGGGTACTAATCCACCACAGGAAGGGTACTATAGGAAAGGTACAGAGGGACCAGGTCTTAACTTGGTGTGCCAAGCCTCGAAAGGAACATGCTGACCTGCAGCAGTGAACTAACAGAGAGGGCTGCATAGCCAGCCCTGCCCAGCTCTGTCATCCCTCCTTCCCAGAAGAGTGAACTTCAGAGGCCAGCACTGAAGACAGCCCAGAGGGAGTGGCAGGTCTGTGCAGACTGCGTGGGAGCATACAAAGAGGGAAAAAGAAAGAGTGGACAGCATCCTGGCCCGTCAAGCTTCAAGGATGATATTTCTGCTTGGAGCAGTCCATGCACACAGAGGACCGTAGATTCAATCCCACCATGAGACACGAAGTCCCTTTACTGACTGACACCCAATGATATATGGGGGCAACTCCAGAGACACGGTACGATGGGTATTGTGCCCAGTCTGACCCTCCCCCAGTAGGGCATAACACGAAAGGAGAGTAACAGAGCAGTAAAGAGAGCAAAACAACCAAGTCCCCCCCCCCCAAGAATATAGTCCAAAGTCTGACAAAAGACTTTGCACTCAGGGAACAGGGCTCCCCACTGCATCAGGCCCAATCTGAAAACATTCATCAGGGTCAACTGGCAGACCTGGAACGATTCTGAGGGTATTATGCTTCTTCTGACTTTTCTCATCTCTTCCTGTGTAATATAGGCAGTATGAACAATCCCAAGGAGAAAACAGAGGGACTGATGTTTCCAGGGGTCAGGAGAGAGGAAGAGATTGGTGTAGGGAACAAATCAAGGAACAAGAGATCTATAATTGATGGTGAGGAGGGCATAGAATGCCTGGTGGGGCTTGATCAAGTGCAGTGTAGCCGAGAGGAAGTACAGAGAGCTGAATGAAAGTGGAACATGACATTGGGACAGGAGGAAAGTAACCGGAAATAGAAGAAAGAACTAGGAGACAAAAGACATTTACAAAGTTACGAACATAAGCATGTGCATGTATAAATATATTCATATATAATGATGGGGATATAGGTCTTGGTGCATATATTTACAGGTTAAGTGTTAAGGAAGTAGATGGACATGAGACCTCTATTCAAGTCCTCCCTCAATGCTAGCACATTTTCTTCTAATATCCTGGCATTCTGTGATATTCACCTTCCCAACACAAATGTGCTGAGATAAAATGGGTGCATAAGCTAAAGTCATGAAGAAAGATGACAGTGCCTGGACATTACAAGATATAGTGTCTGGTGTCTTAAAGGCTTGAAGTTAAACAAGCGGTCATCTAGCAGAGAAGCAACAAAGTTCACAGGGAAGAAGCACATCAACCCATGTACTCCAGAAGTGTCCAAGGGATCAGGTATCAGACAGCACAAGAACTCAAACAATGATTATTTTGATGCAAATGAGGAGGATCAGAATGGAGACCCAAAACCCATTTGTAGACAATTGAACATACCCTCACATAAGGGTCACAAGGAAAAGATGAGTCAGCCAGGGTGCAGTATAGCACCTATGAAACACATAACATTCGTCTAGTTCTTTAATGCTCCCCCCCACACACACATACCCTCCATAGTGATTCCACTTCTGTCATGCATACTGATACAGATAAGAGTTCTTGACACACAGAATACACGACCCATAAATCTCAGGATCAATGATCAGAGTAGTGATTCCATGAGATAGGGGAAAGATGGGAGAAGAGGAGGGAAGCCTATCTGAATGATCATGTACAGAGCCTAATATCCAGGGGGATGAAAAAAAGAAATGGGTGAATGAAGACAGAAGATGGTATAAAATATAAAATTAAAAATAAGTTTCAAATTATCAAGGGTGCATGAGGGTGGGAGGGTGGGGAAGGGAGAGGAGAAAGGAGCATATACCAAGGATTCCAGTAGGAAAAAAATGTTTGGGAAGTGAAGATGGCAACATATGTACAGATGTGTTTAATACAATTGATGTATGGATTGTTATAAGAGCTGTAAGAAGCCCCAATAAAATGATTTATTAAAATAAAAACAGAAAGAGAATAAAGTAGCATTATAGTTTTATTTATCACTATGCCAATTAACAGTCATGGTGGACAATATCAAATATTATTTAAAGAATACTATTGATTGACCTTCGAATGTGATATATATTTTGCTGGGCACCTTGTGTGTTTATCTCATTTAATTCTCAAAACAAAATCACATGCTAAGAAAAAGAACACTAGAGAAATTCAATGATTGCCTTGATACTGCTAATTAGTCTTAGAGCTAATTTCAACAGAAGTCTTTCCTACCTTAAAGTGTATGCTTTTTTAGTGGTGTATACGGATCCCTTGAACTAACATTGAAAAGGAAGATTACTACAGAAAGGTATTACAATTCACTTACTGGTGTTATCAATAGATGACATTCAGAGTTACTCTTTGAAATTAAGAATCTGGGACCTAGAAGAAGGATTAAGAAAAGGCCAGCAGGAAATTGTGCATTCAAGTATCAAAAATATTTTCAGACCTATAGACATTGTGCAGGCCATGCAATTTTTACATAGCGTTTTAAATAAAAAGCTATGTTATCAAAGCTACTGTTATCTCACTGAGTTTTCACAAGTTAGGTAGGTGGTAGCAGAATTTGAACCTAGATTCATAAGGTCCTAGAATTCTTTTTTTAATTATGAGAATGGATATATAATAATTTCCATGCATGAACTATACATGCAAGCATAAGTCAAAATTATGACTATAAAAACACACAAACCCGTAGTAAACTTAAATTTAAAACACAAAAGTATCCCTTCTTATAATATTCATCATCTGTGACAGTACTTGTCTGAGTGAGTTTGGTTTGTCTGAGTGAGTTTTTGGATCCTCTCTCAAAGAATTGTGTGCCTTTTGATTTCCACTACAGTTTTGACATTCCAGAGAGACTCAAATTATGTACCTTTTGAATATTCTCTGATTTTTGAGAACAAAAAGAACTTGAAAGATAGGAAGGGGTAGGCTGGTACAATTCCCAATGAGATTATCATAGAATGCCCTTGCTATGCTAACCTACAGTAGTGAATAGGCTGCTGTGATCAAAATATCATTCCTTGGCATACATTTTCTGTACTTTCCCCTATCAATGCCGTTTTCAGCTTCTTAAAACTTCTTCACCATTAGAGCCTTTACTTGTCTTGTGTCCGTTGAGAAGAATCTATCAAAATCCCACACTTTAGGGATTACACAGAAACGTGGCCAGGACCTTACGAGTGGACTTTTCTCCCTTGAAATGAATGGGTCCATCCTGTAAACCACTGCTTCATTCAGACCTTACTGTCTGCATCCTACTGGTAGACCAGAGACTTGCCACTAGATCTGGATCTTTCCATAGTCACCTTGATTAGCTTTGATCTTTCTGAAAAGACTGCTTGAACGATTGCTTCTTTGAGCTGTATTGCAGTTGATATTGCTGCAACTTTGTTTTTAAGTATCCTTTTCCTTGAAGACACTGTCATGAGAATAACGTGTTTTACTGAGAGTTCTTCATTTCAGTCATCCACTGAGGGCAGGGAGAGTTTGAAAGATGTTTTTGTTTGTTTGGTTGGTTGTCTGTTTTCACTTGGGAGTTTAAATCCATACATGTTTGAACAGAAACCCAAAGAGCTGTATTTTTGACTTCCCGTACACTTCACATTCTCATAAAATTCTTTGCCATTGAATAGATTGCGACTCAGCGCAGACCCTACAAAACAGGATAGAATTGCCTCATTGGGTTTCTGAGGTTCTAACTCTTAATGGGAAGAGAAAGTCCTATCTCTCTTTCATAGAGTGGCTGGTGAGTTTTAAGCCCCAACCTTTTATTCGCTGTCCAATACCTAATCTGTTATGTCACCATATATATTAAATATAAAATATAGAATAAAATATGAATTGATTAGTGACAAATGCATTTTTTCCCTTCATAGTGAAAACTATTTCACTGTAAGACATAAAAAAGAACATGTACAAGCTGTGTTTGAGCACTTCAAGAAAGAAGAGAAAGCCCTCGAGGCAAGAGTATCTGAGGAGGGAGAGAGATTTAATATGTTAACTGCTATGAGACAGAAAACTCTAGAAGAAATTAAAGTGAGTATAACTTTTGGACTATTTTAGAATGAAAAAAATGACAATAGTCAAATTAGCAGCTAGTTTATGATATTTTTATCTAGAAGTAGCTGGGATAGATTTTCATAACTGAATTGTTGACACAATGGCCATGCCATTTTTCATTTTTTCTTTTAACTACATATAATCCTTTCATGCAGCATATTATACATTAGATGCATTATCTTATGCATTCCCAATTTATTATTGTATTTTGATGTCTGCTAGTTGAAAGTTTCAGGTTGCAACTCTTCCATGGTCAGTTGAATGCTTTTAATGGAGATAGATAAATAGCTGGTTTTTGTATCAGAGGAAACCTACTTTAAAATCTTACCAAAATAATCTTAAGTAATGCTGCTTTTCACCATACAATTTACCTAACATTTCTGTTACACTGAACATTTACCAAAAAGAAAACAGGGGGACCATCGGAGAGTGTGCCCTTCTAGGTGTGAAGTGTTAGGAATTAAGTTGTAAGAAGTTATGAATATTGAACTCTTGGTATTTAATTCTATTTAATGATATGCCCTCTATTTTAATGATTCCTATCCCATTTCACTGCGCAACAATTATATTACATGTAACTGCAAAGAATGCCATAATGTCAATATAGTTAGAAGTATGGCTTAAGTTTTGACAGATACAATGAAGATTCTATCTTTAAAATTAAAGCACACTCCTGTGATTTACTAAAGTTATTTCAAGAGCATAGGTAGTGTTATTATAATGTTTATAAACTCTGCACAGATCTAGGTAGTTTTAAATTTAATTATAAGAGATTCAAAACTCGGTTCTATCAGTTTTGTACATTCAAAGACAATGCTGTTAGATAAACTAGAAAGATTAATTTGGGACAATGTTTACTGTAAAAACCACTATGTGAGTGAATGGACCTACTATTTTTAAAGATCACTGTAATCATACCTATAAGAAAATTTTACTAAAATTAAAGTGAATATTTTGTCTTTATTTATAATGGGCCATGTAATATTCTTCCATTTTAAATCTCTCATGTGCAACTTTTGTTATGAAAATATGAATATTATTGGTGCCATCTAGTGGCATTAAATGATGCTTCTTTTGGAAGAGTTCCTAGGTAATTGATGGCTGACTTTCAGATATGGAAAATATGAATGGACATCTCTCAAAATTGGAAGGTATACATTATCTGCTGACCCCATCTCATATTTTATCACAGCAGTAGGATCAGTTGTTTAAATTCAACCTCATTTTCTAACCATGTTGGTATTCAGAACACACTGGAATCTCAATAACCATGAATGTCTTGGAACGTCAGCCTTTTAATGAGACAGTGATAATTGGCACAATGACAAAATATGGTCAACAGGACACAGGTGAACTAAAGAGTCCCTAGAACCAACTTCTAAGTAATTGAGGTTTATATTCCCTTCCATCAAAAAGCTTCTTCTGGCTCTCCCATTTTGAAATGCACTCATCTCCCAAGTATTGAACCTTATAGCATTGGGTTTCGTTTTGTTTTTAGCACCAAGCTATGCCTAAACGGACTCTATTAATTTATTTTAGCATGCTTCTTGTATGTTTCCCTTTTGCAGTAAGTGCTGTCTATTGGGAAAGGGAATTCCCATTAGAATCTCAAAATTGTATGGCTTACACAGAGTAGACACTGGTTATGTACTCACTGGATGAACAAATGAATGAATGTATGAGTGCTTTCTTATATATAATATTCCAGTTCATGTGCCTGAGAGTGCCTGACAGTGTTCACCTTCCAGGAATGCATTCCCTACCCCAACTGCCTAATATTTTAGTGAATATTCATTGTCTATGTGCTGTGAATAATTATTCTGTATGCGTGGAAGCTGAATCTCTAAACTGTTGATTACTTTCCAGTAATTGTAGTTTGTTAAATATCTCAATAATACTTATCAAGTCACCTTAAATTCATATGAAGTTATCTCTTTTCAGTAGCTTGGACAACTCTCTGTCATGCATTTACCTTATCTGACTAGAAATATAGAGTTTGCACTTGGAGGAGATAGATATTGGTATGCTAGTGATGCTATTTATTTAAAAGTACTACACTTGCCAGCACACATTTTAATGCCTCAAGTGCTAGGCTTGTTTCTATGTATATGTGACCAGCTGCTTCCCCAAATGGCATAGTTTCCCCTTACCTAGTCTTTAGTGTTTGAGATACAGAATATATACCATCCTTATCTCTGCTCACCCAGAAAAATTCAAGATACTTTAAAGTCGTGATAGATATCCTGAAATAAAGTAAGTATGCACCGTGGTTTTATTTAAAATAATTTATGTCCTAATAAATATTGTGGTCAAATTACACTTCACTTGGTGTCCTTTGATTGAAAGATATATTTGAACAGTGCAAATTCTATGAACTTGGAATGTTCCCCAAAAGTCACTTCACCTTTATTAAGAACTGAATAGTAGCCAGTTCCAATTTGTTATCTTAAAAGGGGGCCAGAAACAAGAGTCACTGTTCAATATTAAATAAGGACTTGGTGGCATAGTGGGTCATGGGTTTGGCTGCTGATCACAAGGTCAGTGACTGGAGCCTACAAGCGGTTGTGTAAGAGAAAGATGTATCCTCCTTCTCCCATAAAGATTGACAGTCTCAACAACCAGTTGAAGTTGCATTTTGTCCAGTAAAGTGGCTATGAGTTGTAATTGAATGACTGGTAATGATTTGATTCAATAAACAAATTCACATATCCATACCAAAAATTGGACTGTCAGAGTTCAGAATCCTTTATTAAAATTAAAATACCCAGCTGAGCCCCGGTGGCACAGTGGTTGTGAGCGGGACTACGGCCCACAGGGTTGACAGTTCAAATACAGCAGCAGCTCTCCAGGAACAAGTCTGGGTTTCCTACTCCCATGAGGGCAATGATGTCGCAAAATGAAAACAACAACAAAAAGGGATAAAATTAAAATGCCCTGGTCTTGTTATAAGAAGACACAACTTCTCTACCTGTTCATGGGTACTCTGAGATTTTTCTTATAAAAAAGAACCCTTACCTTACCTCTGAAACATTTAGTATGAATTATACATTTTTTCTCTTTACTAAAATGTGTTCTGAATGACTACAACATAATTTGAAGAAAAAATTAGACATTCAAAATATTCATGAAAATTGCTATAAAATCTTTTATAAAAAAGATTTATTTCCCAAGCTATGTATTTATGTTTTTTACAAAACAACATTATCACCTTCAAAGTACTCTCCATTACATTTAATACATTTGTCCAATCTGCGATTTCATTCCTGGGAACATTTTTCAAACTCATCTGTTTGGATGGCTGACAGCACTTCTCTAGATTTTTTTTCTTTACCTCTTCTACATTGTCAAATCGCTGTCCTTTCCTGTCGCTCTTCATTCATGAAAACAGAAAATGTCATGGAGTGAGCGCAGATGAACAGCATGCTTGGGCCAAGAGACGCATATGGGATTTTTTTTTTTTTTGCTCAAAACTTGTGCACTGAGAGGGCTGAGGCTGCAGGTACATTGTTTTAATGGCAAAACCAGTCCCCTACGTGTCACAAATCCAACCTTTTTTTTTTTTTTTAAATCTTGCCTTTTTGTTATGTTAAGCCTCTAAATTGAAACCTTGATTAATAGTTTGACCTGGTAGAACAAACTCCAAATGTACTATGCGTTGACATTTTCATCCATTAGGGAAATTGATGGACGTCCTGAACAAGGTTTATCATCAGTCGACATTTCATCTCCTTTTCCCATAACGCTGTCCTTGTGAGCTGTGTTCAACATCACAACAGTTTCTGCAGCATTTTTTCTCAAGCAAGCAAGAAAGCTTCACAGCCACACACTGTTCTCATAAATCAGCATCACATGTAAAAACAAACAAACAAAAAATCCTGAGATTCCAACTTAACCGCCTTTATGAAAATTATGCACTGCGACCAGACAGAACCTTGCCAGGCAGCGCCATTGGGTCTCTAACTCAGAGCCAGGTGCTCAATGCTCACTGGCTTATCCACTGGGCCCAAATCAAGTCCGGTTTTGTTTGGATTCCCCCAACATTGCTCTGTAAATATCCATTTAAGATGTGCCTTTTCGATTTTCTTTCTTTTTTAATCTTTTCATTGAGGGCTCATGTAACTCTTAGCACAATCCATCCATACACCCATTGTATGCAAAGCACACTTGTTCCTCCAATTTTCTTTCTTTTTGGGGGGTGGGGTGGGGTGGGCGGCATCACTGCCTCTGGTGGTCGTGGGTGCTACCCATTGCTGCTCCTGAGAGCTGCAGTCGGGTTTGAATCGCCAAGCCCACGGGCCGCAGTCCCACACTCAACCACTTACGCCACCGGGGCTCAGCCCTCAATTTTCTTTTTTAATTTCTCTTCTGAAGTTGTTCTGGCATTGTCATATTCAGCGTGTTGTCTCTCTGTCTATAGGGCATAGCCTCCCCTACCAGAAAGAAAAACCTGCTTTCATCTCGTTGACTCTACCTCATAATGAGCCTGTGGATCAGGGAATATCTGCGTCTTAGGTTTCCACACGTTTGAACTCTTTAATGAGTGCAGTGTCTGGGAGCACAGTGTAGAGCTGACCAGCCATCAGCCATACACAGATTCCCTTGAGAGTTCCTTAAGACCTAATTATTTTTCAGCGATTTCTTACTGCTTTTGTTTTATCATAATTTTGGGGGGGAGGGGTCTGAATTTTTCATATATTTACATCTAGTATGATAATAAATTAGTTTGAATTCATAGTTTAAAAGGGAGTGGAACCCCATCTCTAGGAAACGAGAACTGACAGGTCTGTCAAATGCCATTTTCTAAACCAATGCCCCAAGTCAGGCCAGAAAATTTTTTGGTAGTTTTGTGTTATCAAATACTGGCCACTAGATAATCATTTTTAAAAAGGTGATTCCTGATAAAAATTTTTCTTTCTTATTCCTCTCTAGATGTTGGAGAAAGTGCAAATTTGTTTGTTTGTGCCATTCTGATAACAGTGATCTTAGTTTGGTTACCTCTTTCGGAAGTAATGCTGTTGGGGGTGCAGTTCTGGATCATTGGCCATGGCTGTGGAGTAATAGAGTTTATAAACACCACAATGGAATTAATTGAAAATGTGAAAAACCACACCAGAATCTTATTTTATTTATTTATTTTTTAAGATACAGTTCATAGAACTATTTAAGAAAATGTACATAACCTTCAAATCACATACAATCTGATTCTGGAGATTGTCATTGTTTCTCAGTAAATGATTTTAAAAAATCATCTATATTTTTTATTTTGCACTTTGCTCTTGTTTATTTTGTTGTCATTGACAATAGGCACAGTTAAGCACACACCCATTCTGTTTGGACATGTGCAATTCAATGGGAAGCTTTCTTTTTCGAGTTGTGCGAAGATTCTACTTCCTCCTCCACTCCCATCAACTGGCTGCCTGCTGAGGCTCTCTCTATACAGTGCCAACAGCTTTTCCTGGTGCCTTCTTTCTCTCTAGTGTCGCTCTTCTCCCTAACATCTAGACTGTGCTTTCAACAGGGTGCCTATGAATTCACTGGGTTTGGGAGTGGAGGAGGAGAAGTCATAGATTGAGTTTTGACACACATACTTTCCCAATACCTTGCAGAATTTATTGCTGTTTCCATATTCCATATTTTCCTCTCCCTCTTTTCCTTTCCATACCTCTCCTCTAGTTACCTCAGTCTCAAATCTGGCTATTACATCATTCCTTGGCCCTTTCCTGTGAAAAATTCTTAGTCTTGCACACGAGACAGCACTTCGTTGGACAGCCAGGAGTGGGAATAGTGAAAAATCGAAACAATTGTACTCTCTAAGAGGATGTTGAAGATGGCCATCATTTTCAAAATGATCTTAATATGAACCATTCATCATTTCATCATTCACACAGTTGTTTTCTGAGTACACACATGCTATTTTGTTTTTGGATCTCACCATCAGACGACCTAAACCCTGGCCTCAAATTTACACATGTGTGCTATTCAGGGAAACATATATTTAAAAGTAAACCTCAATAGGTCGACAAACCAATTGCAACCAACAAATCTTCAGACTCACTTCCCTGATCAGAGATATCACTCAATGCCATCAAGTCGATGCCAACTCATAGTGAGCCGATACAACAGAGTAGGTAGAGGCCTTGTGGTTTCTGAGATTGTAACTCTTTTGAGGGAGACCGAAGCCTCTTCTTTCTCCTGCGGAGCAGCTGGTGGCTTTGCACAGCTCACCTGTGATGGCACCACAGCTCCAAATGGTTTAGAGGTACTAAGTGAAAGCAGGAGAGATTTGATGGTTTCGGTAATGGAAGTTTGCTATGTGAAAAACCTAGCAACAAATGATCATGACATTTCCCAGGTACCAATTTCATGTCTTCATGATAATATTTTATCAAAGAAATTTTTCTCAGTACAACTCGAAATTAAAACAAAATTTGGAGTACGGTATCCACAATTAAATTTCTTTGAACCATTATCCTAGTAGAATAATCCGAAAGTCAAACTCACTGACATCAAGTTCATTCGCACTTACAGGGACTGTAGAGGATATAACTGCATGCCCTTGGTGTTCCTGAGATGCTAACACTTTGGGGGAGTAGATCAGCTTATTGTTTTTCCAAGTCGTGGTTGGTGGGTTTGGGCTGCTAGCTTCTCAGTTATGCCTGATGTGTAACCCACAAGAGTTCCTCTCTAAGAGACTAGGAAGCACCAATCATCATATGCCATGTGGGGTCCCACTGGCATGTTGGGGTACATGCTGGGCTGCTGTCTGCAAACTCAGGAGTTTGATACCACCAGTCACTCCAATGCAGAAACTTGAGGCTAGTGCGAGGGTGAAGGGAAGGTGGGATAGAAAGGAAGAACAGATTGCAAGGATCTACATATGACCTCCTCCCTGGGAAATGGACAGCGGAGAAGTGTGGGGGAGGGGAGATGTCGGATGGTGTAAGAGGCGACAAAATAATAACAATCTATAAATTATCAGGGATACATGGGGGAGCAGGAGGTAGGGGAAAAGGGAGGAGTGGATACTAGGGGCTCAAGTAGAATTGACAACGATGAGGGAAACAAATGTACAAAAGCACTTGGCCACAACGGATGGATGCATAGATGGGCAGTGATGAGAGTTGTATGGGCTCCAATAAAATGATTTTTAAAATTCAGCGACTCTAAATAGTGCTCTCCGGCATTGTGTTATCTTTATGTATATCAGACAGTCTCATCTTTTCCATCTTGGTGGTTGGTGGATTTGAACTACAGACTGTGTCAGCTTACCCAACAGTATTATGAAGGCTTCTTCAAATGATCTATACTTTTATTTTGTTAAGGATATTGCTATCAGCGATTTGCCAAAAGTTTTAGAATGAGATAGGCATTCTTTTCTCAACTCCCCCCCTTCCTGTTATTAAATAGCATGAGGTATTTCAGTTCCTCATAAGTTTGTGAAAATTTTCCCACGATACTATCAAGATCCATGAAGAGGTCTGAGATTTTATAGTTTTTAGGGGGGGGCATCACTGTCTCTTGTGGTCGTGGGCACTACCCAGTGCTGCTGCTGAGAGCAGCCGATGGATTTGAACCAGCACGCCCGCGGACTGCAGTCCTGCACTCAACCACTTACAGCCCGAGATCTTATCTTAATAAGCCTTTTAATAAAAGGCTGCAAGTTAACCAGCCACAGTCTCAAAGACACTGGGAGAAAACATGTGATTTCTGACAGGCACCAAAGAACTTTGTTGCTTACTGCGCAGCAGTCAATGCAAACTTCATGCTCCCAATGAGGCCCCACCACCACCCCGACCCCAGGGTTGCTTGTGGGTAATGGGAAGCATGCCAGGTGCATGCTGCACTCACCAATGGCTTTCAATTCAGCTGCTGAATGCCAATTTCATGATGGAGGTACTAGCAAAATACCCAACCTTTGCCCTGATAAGAGAAGTGATGTCTGACAGACATTCACTCTTAAAAACACAGTTTGGGGCTGGGTCCTGGTGGCATAGTGGTTGAATGCGGGACTGCTGCCCATTGGCTTGGCAGTTCAAATCCAGCAGCAGCTCTTAGGGAACAAGGCTGGGTAGCTCCCACGACCACTAGAGGGCAGTGATGCCCCCCCAAAAAACAAAAACAACAACAACAAAAAACAAACAGCAAAAAACAAAAAACACAGTTTGATCCTTGATAAAAACCTTTAACAAATGCATAATAGCAGGATGACAACTTGCTTTTCCTGCTCCAGGTCCCAACCTCCTTTCTCCAATATTTATTACTTAAGCTGGTTTTGATAAAAACAATGTCTTATAAATTTCTTCATTTTTATATCAACCTTTTTCTCATTTTGAGTCATTATTGGTAAACTATGTTTTTCTATGAAATAAGGTTTCTTTTAATAAGGTTTTCAGATTCAGCATGAAGCTGTACAGAGCACATTTTTCTTTACTTCCTCCTCTGTAGTGTACTTTTTTCCTTCATGCCTTCACCTTAAATTTTTTTTTCTTCATTAGCTTGGCTAAAGCTTTGTCTGTTAGTGTTTTTTCAAACATCATAATTAAAATTTTTAAATGATCAAAGATCCTTTGAGTAAACTTTTCTTTCTTTCTTTTGCATAACAAGAGAATTTTATTTAGAAACTCCTACAAGAAAGATAAAAAGTTACCCAACCAGCATGGCCAAATTCAGTATTTCTTTCCCCCCAGCAGGCATATGAAGCTCTTAAAGACTCCCCACAGGAAATACTTGAAGTGTCAAGGTTGTAGCAAGGGACCTATGCTTTTTTTGCTCTGAGTAGGCAGGGGCAGTGAATTATTTATTATAACTCCTTTAACTGAAGTCTCTAACTTCCACCAAATGACTCTTTCCTGCATGGGTCTGGGGAGAAGGTGGGAAGTTGGGGTTGGGGGTAGAATCCTGAAAACATTTACCTGTGAGTAACTGTGAATATGATTCCTGGGAATGCTATACTGCTGTGTAAAAAATGAACCACCCTTGAGGAGCAGGAGGAGGGAATTTCATAACCAGCAAGAGCCAGGAGTATAGGACACTCCCTGGATCTGAGCTCTCTGCACGGTCAACCTCCTAATCCATAGGATAGCTATAATATCCAAAGATCAGTAGCAGAAGCAGGGCATATAAGAGAGTGGTGAACTTCCCCACAGATGCAGCAAGTGAAGATGAGTGATTCTGTGTAGCGGAGGATGACTTGTGGAGTGGGGTGCCTCTGGGCACTTAATTGGAGAAGCCGGGCTTGTTGACCTGCAGAATTGGAGCTAAGTGCCTGTGGACTGAGGCTTACTGGAGAGTGGTTCCTCTCAGGCAGTTCATTCAGGAAGCTGGGTTTGATGATTCAAGGAGCTTGGGTGGAATGCCTTCAGGTTGATGGTTACAATGGAGTGGTATGCCAGCTTGGACATTTATTAGCAGACCCGAAAAAAACTCTGTAATAGGAAGTAAACATTGTAATATGTAAAAGTATGCTAAACATTTGTCACTGGCATTGCAAACAGTTAATTTCCTTCATAAACACTCTACTTGTGGATTGTGTTTGAATTCTGTGTAGCTACTGCAATGGATATTAGATTAGACAGAAGTAAAATAGATTACATTAATTAAGACAAGACATCTGGTTTTATCTCTCTCTGCCACCACCACCCTGCAATATATCAAGTCAATAATTCTTTCTGGGTTTGGGGCGGAGGTCTTGCCTTCTGTAACTTTGAGTGGCTCATAAGCATAGGCATGGCCTGTTGCTGATCTGCTGTCTCGGTTTCCTCAGGCTTGACTGGCTCTATTGTATTAGACACGTTCCAGGCGGGCATCTCCAAAGTTGTCTGGGCTAAAGCTCTCAGTCATAAATAGTGAGACAGGGTTGACACTTCATCAAGGAGATGTCTGCCCCAAACAATATGAGACTAATAATACATCTCACTTACTGTTCTCCCTTCCCAACTTCACTCTTAAATATTTTTCATGTTTTTTTTTTTTTAATTAACAGTCAGGAGAGGGTTGTTTGAGCTAGTAGGATGAAATGAACGGACAGAGAAAAATCACCTTTCCCTATGAGTTCTAACTATGAGGATACTCCATGGCCTAACTTTCTAACTCTGTAGATATTTGTGTGAGTGTGTTTTCCTCTGTCTGTCTGTGAACTTCTGCGTGTATTTCTTTTCTTTCTTTTCTGGAGTTTCGTGGTAGGTAGAGGACAGAAGATGGCTTTGGGATGGGGTCAAAGCCTAAGATGAACCCAGGGCTCTGTGTGCTGGCCATAGCCTTCCACAAACTAGTGTCTTGTGCTTTCTAGCACCATTCATTTCCTCTTTTTGATTAAAGGTGGAAGGCAGCACGCTGGTTATTAAACTGGGCTTTCACTGGCCCTAAGAGGACAATCATAGTAGGTTCTTTAAGCCCATCGTACTCATTTGCCACTGGATACCATCCTGTCTGACTTCGCCAGGAGATTGTCTATGGTTGATCAGAGCTTATACCTACCGCCTTAGCCCAAGACCTCCCCCCTCCCCTTCCTGTACTACAGGAGAGGCAGCAGTGGAAGAGTATACTTAATACAACAGACCATGCCCACCGCCTACTTTTTCCAATCCCTTCAAATATCGCCAGTTAAACTGTCTTTTAAATCACTCAAATCTGTGCTCTCTTCTTGCACTTCGGACTCCCAGATTTCTCAATCCAGGACAAAAGCACCAAAAGCTCAATAAAGCAGAAACGGGTTTATAGGGCAAGACCGAGAAAATGAAGAAAACGAGTGTCACAGACACAAAGCAGGTAGCTTCAATCTCATCAGACTCTAATGAGGGCTGGGAGGGGGTTGGGGGTGGGGGTTGGCAGGGGACGGATTCTGAATTCCAGAAGAAGGGAAGGCCTGCAGAGTCCCTCTCCATCATCATCCGGGTGAAACAGGAGCTCCATTACCCCTCTGGTGTCTAACTGAGGCTTCCATTTAGTGCCATGTGAACCAATAAACAGGTTGCAAGCCCAAAGGAAGGGGAGCCTTGGTGATGTGTAGTGGTTAACACTGGGGACTGTGTTTCCCTTCCTCGGAAGTTCGAACCCAGCAGCAGCTTGAATGGAGAAGTTACTGTCTGCTTCAACAAACAGTTACAATTTTGCAAAAGCCCAGAGGAGTGACTGTGAGTCAGCTTGGGTGACTTGAGTTTATTTGTTTGTTTGGTTGTTTGAGTTGAGAAGCCAAAAGAAGAGGAAAAGAAACACCCTTCAGCAAAAGTTCTTTCGCATCTGGGATCTGTCTGGATTCTCATTACAGAGAATATGCAGAATTGCAAGTGATTCTGGCAGCTGCTCGCCCCCTCCCTGCTTTTTTCTGGGTCTATCTTCAGTCCTGGTCCTTGATGGTCAACTCACAAACTCACTGCCATGGAGTTGGTGCGAATTCACAGTATCGCGCCACCCCCCACCCCCCACCCCCGTGGGTTTCTGAGGCTGCAACTGTTTACAGGAGTCGAAGGTCCGGTCTTTCTCTGTTGGAGATGCTGGTGGTTTCAAACTGCCAACCATGCGTATCGCCGCCTAACTCTACACCGCCCAAGAAAGCCATTTTCCTTGGACCAGCGGGGCACATCTGAGGTGTTTCCAGAATTAGGTTCTTATTTTGCCAAGGGGAAGATTGACTTTTGGAACATATAGGGCATCACTAGTGAATTTTATTTAGAAAGCCCGAAGAAGCTAAAACGGCTGAACTCAAATGTTTCCTCTAAATAAAGATTTTGAAGCTTTCCTATATAATGTTTTCATTTAATGTGTCTACTTTGATGCTGACCCAATTATGATTTAGAAAATGTAACTGCCTAAATATCTTTTGAGGAAAAATTTATAGTTTTAAATTTTATAATTAAAACAGAAAATTAATTTAAGCAGACAGGAGAGCATTATTTGGAGGGCTTTTTAATATTCGGTTATTTGGGGAGTAGTTCAGTAGAGGTTATTTAAATTCCTGTTAAATAGCCTCTATTTAATTTGCATGTGATAAACAAGATCGCTGTAATTTTCCTCAATAGATACTTATTAAAAACATTAATGAAATTAGTTCAACCTGATTAATTGTGCTTTCCCCATCACAAAAGTTCTTTATATTTTTATCAGCTTGAACTTCCTTAGACTTCGGTGGACCATTGAAATTTCCCATTCCACCTCTTTCTGCAGGACTTCCCTTCTATTTCCGACGCTGCTGTTATTATTGACTGCTGCTGTGTTGCTGCCGACCCCAGCAACCCTCTGTCCACAGCAGAGGGAAACACTCCCTGGCCCCGGCCACTGTCACACCTTCACACCCTCGCTATGTCTGAGGGACTTGCTGTCGCTCCATCTCAGTGAGGGTCTTCCTCTCCATTTGTTACTCAGAGTACACTGCATCGAACTATTCAATGGTCATTGTGGTAGTGACATACTCTGGTGTCAATTCAGGACTTGAGAGGATGAAGACTGAAGAGGTAGAGTCTAAGAGATAATAGCCAATGAGGCCTCTGGGTGGGCATGGCCTTCTCCTGAGTATTCTGGGAACTCCTGTATTGCCCTCCTTGCAAGCAGGAGACCCTTTCCTCTCTCGATTCGCTCCCTGAGAGGCATTCTACTGACAGGGCACACGAAGAGAAGCGGATAGAGCCAGACCTCTGGACCTGGAAAAGTCACATAGAGTCACCTGCCAGTGCTGAGACGCTTACGCTGCCACTGGATCCACAAGACTTTTCACCCACTGCTCTGAGGTCTTCCTGCATTCGGCATCATTGCATGTGTTGCATGAGTCTGAAGAGGAATTTATAGATGGGTATCAGACTCATGGGCTAATATCAGACTGAAGAACTTGACCTGGACTGGGCTGGGATGTCTTCTCCATATTCAATTTCTCTTGTATGTAAACCTCTTCCTTATACACCTATGCGTGCATATGAATTTGTTTCTCTAGTCTACCCAGACTAACACAGTCATTTTGATTAATATATATTTTTAGTGACAAATTTCTCACGTGTGAACAATAACACTTACACCTTTTCTTTGTTTTAGACTTATTTAATTTTTACATTTTATTTTTTGCCAATCTAGCTGGATTTTTAGATAATGTTTTCTACACATTTTTAAAATAAAATAAATGGGGGGGGCTCATATAACACTTATCACAGTCCATACATACATATATTGTTTCATTCACCTTCGTACACCTGCTGCCATCATCATTCTCAAAACCTTTGCTTTCTACTTGAGCTTATGACACCAGCTCTTCATCTTTTCCATCCCCTTCGCCTCCCTCCTCCCTCATGGACCCTTGATAATTTATAAATTATTATTATTTTGTTATATTTTAAACTGCCCGACATTTCTCCTCGCTCACTCTTCCACTCTCCGTCTTCCAGATAGGAGGTTATGTGAAGATCTATGTGTTAGACTCCCCTTCTCTACCCTACCCTTCCTGTATCTCCACGTTCACTACTGGTCCCGAGGGGTTCATCTCTCCTGGATTCCCTGTATTTCCAGTTCTCATCTGTACCAGTGTACCTTTTCCAGTCTTGCTGGATTGGTAAGGTAGAATTGGGATCATGATAGTTGGGGGGGGGGGGGGAACCTTCAAGAGCTAGAGGGAAGTTGTATGTTTCCTTGTTGTCTATAAATCTATCAAAATATTTAGAACAGTATTGGTTTCTAAACCATTCTGATTTTATCATTTCCTTGTTGGTTCTGATACTGCCTTTATGCTTTTTTCAATTATTGTGATGATTGTTGGTATATTTTCTATTGTGGTTCAATTGTACAGCTCTTAAGGATGTACATTATAGGAATTCTATGTTTTTATTATGAATCCCCAAGCTACCATCAATTCTGACTCAGAAACCCTCTTCAACAGTGTTGAATTGCCTCCTCGGGCTTACAAGACTGTCAATCTTGAGGGGAACAGACTGCCTCACTCATCTCCCAAGGAGCAGTTGTTAACTCTGAACCACCAACCTTGTGGTCAGAAGTCCAATATTTCACCTACAGCACCACCAAGGTTCCTTAACTTCTTGTCCAAGAAATGTGTAAAATAAACAGATCAGATCATTTCTACATAAACCCTCAAAGACCCAAAATACAGAACTTTTGCCCTATTTCATCAATATGAAAAATCCTGTCTCTTTTCTTTCATGTCCTTTCTACCTTCTCACTTTTCCCAACCCAAGCTTACCACCACCCAGTTGATTCCAGCTCACATCTCCCCCTTAGGACAGATTAGAACTGCCCCTGTGGACTTTCAAGGCGGGAGACCTGCACACAAGCAGAACACCACACCTTCCTCCCCCCGCCCCACCAAAATGGCAGGTGGGTTCTAACTGCTGATCTCGAGGTTACCAAGCCAATGCACAACCACAATGCCAACAGGACTCCTGAATAATTCTGTTTCATTTTTCAGCCACATTACTTGCTCATTTTAGATGGTGTTCAGTCATTTTAGTTTAATTTTGTAGCCACACTACACAAACTTACTGGGTTTTCTTCTTGGTCAATAACACTTTATAATAGTATAACATCTAGCTCTCATTTAAAATATATTAATGCTGATTCATTAGTTAATTATACTACATGATTATGCTCACACATATGTGAGAGTATATATGTGTACATATATATGTAAATTTCCCTCCAAATACAGCTGTAATTGGTACATATTCTCAGTTTTCTTCACTTGGAAACAACAGCAAGGATGTGGATAAATTTCCTAAAGTTGGCATAGCGATCCTTATCTGTAAAAGCGGTAATTATGACACCTCCCATAAACTTGTTCAGGGGGCTCAGTGCACTCATGTGGACACTTACCAGCACATAATAAATTTGTCACTTGTTTTTGCTTTTATTTTTGTCATTGTTACTGTTATTTTTCCCTATAGACATTTTGCAATAAAACAGCAGAGGTTTGCCAGTTTTTTTACTGGTGTTTACTTTGAGAAGTAATCGGAAGAAGGAATTATTTTATTGTTTCTAAGCTGACTTTTCACTCACAAATATTTATTTGATTGTCTATTCATTTCTGATAAGCAAATAACATTGCCTGTCTGACTCTTAAAGTAATCATGTCCCCATAATGTTGCTCAAAGCGAGATGAAATAGGCTGTCTTCAAACTCTGTTGTGTGGGTTATCATTTTTTAATTCAAGTTGTAGACATTTTTAATTGGTTTATGTTTTTCAGGGTGCTTTCTATTGCATTTACTTTGATTATTTTTTAGTTTGATAATATTATGACCCTATTCCTGGATTGCAGTTTGCTCTCCTGTGTTTTGTTTCCTATCTCATTAAAACACATTTGATTTTTTTTTCTTTATACTTAGAGAGCTTTTCAATTTTGTCTTTCATATTAGTAATGAACTTTTGCCACCGTTTGTACTATTTTTCAGTGAACCAAGCCAGAATAATCCCAAAGGGTTCTTACTTTCAATTGGCATAGCACTATTCTTTAAACAGAGATGCTTTATATTCTAGCCATAAGTTGGTTTTGTCTTTTTCTTAGGAATTTTTATGCAGACAACAATGACTGCATCACATTGAATTGTCATATGACCCTATCTTGGCTTTGGCCTAAAACGAGACAGTCTTTTTCTCTTTAAGGTTATTGAGTGTTTGAGGGTGTTTGCAATCACGGTTGACTTCATAGACGTTCCTGAAACTGTGACATCAGAAGTGAGTTTTGAAAGAGTTGAGGAAGAAAATCAAAGGAATGATAGGTAGACCTGTCAAACAATATAAACCATTTATAAGGGTTTTTACTTGGCATGAAAATAGCAGGATCTCCAGGCTTGAGCAGAGAGTGATAAGTGCCCACATTGAGGCTGCAGGGTAAGAAATGCTCTGAGAAGAGCCAGGGTGGAAGTACAAAGATCATGCGCTCAAGGTTAATGATGCCCTTAAGGTTACTCTTGGGGAAAAATATACAGACAATTAAGTCACTAATTATTAGCTAAAAAGAGATTGTGTATATTTCAAATTCTGAAAACTGTTCCTAGATATGAAAAACAGGGATCAGAAAAAAAGAAATGCAGATATAATTTATTATATACATTCAGTTGAAGACAAAGGCCTAAGGAAGGAAGGAAGGTGAAACAGCTCATGATAAAATAAATAACTAGAAAATATGAAATATGGACTCTTTTAGTATTTTTACTTTATTAAGAACTCTATAAATTTAAAAGTAAGATAAATCTTCCAGTAACTATAAAACTTCAGCTCATAAAACAAATACAGATACTGTTATTGACTATTGTAAGACATACATTAAGGGATTGAGGTCACCATTTTTACTTATATACACACTGCTAACCCCAGGTGTGTTTGCCAGCAGAAAAGAAACAAATACAATGTGGAGAGATAGTGTGTTTGCTATATATGCAAATTTGCTTATATGCTTATATTTGCTTATATTTACCCAGTTTAATTGGTGATACTTTGAGGGAGAAATTAGTATCTCATTCATTTGAGCTTGTCCAGAGTCCATCGCAATGTCTATGAAAATCAGCATGTGCTAGATTGTGGCCAAATTAAGTGAAGCAATTTCTAAAAGCATGCAGAAAATAATGAAAAGGATAATTTAATATACCCATCTATTCACCTGGAAATTGTGTATGAAGTCCCAAGCCTCTCTGAGATTCTGAGATTAACAAATTAGAGGCAATAGTTCTCAAACAGCCACTCTGAGCTATTGTGAACAAAAAAACAGGTGAAAGCAAGTTTTAAACAATAGCTACTCCTGCTTCCCTTAATGTGCACAAAGGAGGTGGCTGGACATGAAAGATGGGCCTGAAGGAAAAATGACAGGACTGAGCCTTGAGGGGTAGGAATCAGCTGGCCAACAGAAACTTAGTTCAAACAAAAAAACAAAAACAAAAACAGGAGTGACGATAAAGACATCAGGGTGTGAAAAATCAGGGTGCATTTAGAAAATGCAGATAGTTTATTATGTTTGGAGAGCAGATGCAAGGAAGACAATCAGAAACTGCGGACATACTTAAACATATGGTCTGTAATGTCTTACTAAGAGATTTGAATTTTAGGCCATAGTATTACTCCCTTAAGGAGTTACCATCTGGGGAGCTCACAGGGGCAGTTCTACCTGATCCTTGCTGGGAGTCAGTGCCAACTGGATGGCAGTGAGTTTGGTTGTGTTTTAGAGTACTTTATCAGAAGAGAAAGAGAAGATCATTGGCATCAATGAAAGACTCAATAAATACCAGAGACCTCCACTTCACTGCTTTGACCCACTGGTGTGGCAGTGAGTCACAGGCCCGAAATAGCTGGATGTTGCACTGTGAAGTTTCTACCCTAAAAACATCTTATCTTCCCCTGCTCAGAGCAGCCAATGCACAGAGAGGAATGTAGGTCTGGCACTGCCAAGAGACTGGACATTTCCTCACTGACCCACAGCACTATGGGGGACACAGTGTGGAGAGTGTGCCTGCGCTGCCCCATGCACAGTGAGCTGAAGCTCAAAGGGAGAGCAACAGGGCAGCAAGGGGAGAGAAGTAACCAAGTCTCTGAGGAAGCCTGAAAATAGACTTCTGACCCAGGGGACAGAGCTTGGCACCTCATCAGACATGATTGGAGAATACTCATAACCAGTGTTCCAGACAGACCTGGAACTATCTATCTATCCTTTTTTTTTCTTTCAACCTATGTCTAGCTCTATAACATAGGCAGGACAGACAATCGCTAGGAGAAAATACTAGACTGGTAGTTCCCGGGGGTCCTGGGAGAGGATTGGACAGGAAGGGGGATCGAGGAGCCAACAAACTCTGGGATATAGAATTACAGGAGATCTAAAACTGAGGATGGCAAGGTGACATGGTGGAGTTTGATCACATGCAGCATAGCCACAAGAAATTACTTAGAGCTGAGTAAAGAGTGAGCATGATAGTGGAACAGGAAGAAAGTGAAAAGGAATAGTGGAAAGAAGCAGGAAGCAAAATGCTCTTTGTAGAGGTACAGCTATAAGAATATATTAACTTATATTAATTAATTAAAATGAAAATTATATTATATATTAATTTATAATGAAAGGTATAGAAGCCAATGTACATATATTTTTGTTAAGTATTAAGATTGTAGAAGGACTTTGGGTCTTCATTCAAGACCTTCCTAAACACTTAGTTCTAATAACTTGGTACTCTTTGATACTCACCTTCTCTACACGATCGCTGAAGACAAAATGGGTGCATAGAAAATGTAGTGAAGAAAGCAGATGGTGCTCAACTATCCAAAAATATAGTATCTGGGGTTTTATAGGCTTCAAGTTACACAAGCAGCCACCTAGCAGGAAAGAAACAAAGTCCACATGGAAGAAACACACCAACATGTGTGATCTTGGGGTGTTGATGAGATCAACTACCAGGTATCCAAAACCAAAAAATTTTATTGACATGAATGAGTGGTGTTGGAGTGAAGACACAAAGCCCATCCATCTGTAGACAATTGGACATCTCTCCAGAGAAGGGTTACTAGGAAGGGACAATTCAACCAGGGTGTGGTAGAGCACCGATGAAACATTCCTCCAGTTTCTGAGTGCTTCTCCCTCCAGCTCCCCCTCCCCCCCATTACCCAGTTCTACCTTTCAATTTTGGCTAAACCAGAGTACACACATTAATACAGATAAGAACTCTTGACACATGGAAATCAGGACAGATAAAGCCCTCAGGAACAGGAGAGGCATGTTGGGAGACAGGGTGGAGAGAGGGAGAAAGGGGTAACCCATCATAAGGTTGGCTTGCTCACCCTAGGGGGTGATTAACAGAAATGTGGGTGAAGGGATACAATGGAAAAGTAGGACATGATATGACAACAACAATATATAATTGAACAAGAATTTATGAGGATGGGAAGGGGGAGGGAGTGGGGGAAAAGAAGAGCTGATACCAAGGGCTCAAGTAGAAAATATTTTGGAAATGTTGATGGCACCATATGTACAAGTATGCTTAATACAATTGAATTATAGACTATCATAAAATTTATAAGAGCCCTGCAGTAAAACAATTAATAAAAATAGCAAACATAAAATTGCTTTAAACAATGTGGCTTCCATACTATAGTGATGATGAATTTTCTACATATTGCATGCCACAAAAATGGCTGAAAACCACTGATTATATATAACAAATTTTATGGGAGTGATATTGGAGTCAGTAGTGTCAAAGAAACCTGTGGAAAAAAATGGAAATGTTATGGTGAAATGGCATGATGAATTTTAATATTTTTGTGTGAATTCATTAAGAATTAACTTCATGGGATATGCATAGTGAGAGGTGTAATCCAAATATCTATCAGGTTTCTGAATTTGACAGCAAAATGCTTTGCAAAGTCTTGGAGATGCTCCTTGGAGTTCCGGATCAAGAGCTTGGGAAGGAACCATATGAATGTGGACATTATCAGCAGAGTCTTCAGGAAATGTGCAATTACACAGGGAAGACAGGAAAGGATGTTGATGACACAGCTCTCCTGTGACTATGAGCTAAGAAAGGTATTCAGAATAGAGGAAGCAAACCTCTCTGAGGTTGGAATTAGTAAGTGAGGTTCATGAGTTTAACCCTTTAGACATGGTGCCACTCCAGATGATAACAAAGTCAGAAGGATGACCTTGGGTATGAAGTTAGCAAGGTTTTAGTATGTCCATAAACTCTAAGATTCAAGTAGATATGAAATAAAACAGATTGACGGTGAAACAAAGAATAAAAAGAAAGGCAGGTAGAGTCCCACGGGTCAAAGGCCTTCTTTAGTTTGGGAAAACTGACCAGAAAACCAGGACATGTCAGCGCAATCAGGTGAGGGGGGTGAATAGAGCACTGCACTTGACTCAATGTGGAAGCAAAACCCCAGGAATATTTGCACGTCAGCATGGGGCAGTAGTGATGAACTAAAAGCAGAAAGTCTCGTACCAGGGCCTTTGAGGAATGATTATTTTTCATTCAGTATTTTGGGCCAGCCTATTTGCTGAGGAGTAATGAATAAGTGCAGGGCAAAAAATGAATATTTCCTACTACATCGCACCCACTGTTTAGATGCTGAGTATTGGTTGAAGAGAACACAGCCGTTGCTTTGGGGATAAACAGAATACTCTCCGAGAAGAGAAAGACATCAGCATTGTTTAATTGACACCGTAAGCCAGAGACAGAATGAAAGGACACGAGGGGCAGTAGAAAGCATAACTCGAATAGTGTCACTTTCCCTCCATTAGCAAGCAAACAAAAATGGAAAAGAGAAAATTAATTTCTGGGATCATCAATACTTGATAAAACATCATTTCCCTTATACACTTAATAAAAGTGTGACCAGCATTATATTATATTTTATTGTATGTACAGATATATACCAATAAATCAGTGTATGCAATCAATCCTCTAAAATTATGTTACTTGTGAAATGGGCTAAGCAGCATGTAATAGCACAAGCATTATTTTTTTATCCTTATTTTGCTGATGATTACAATTATTGTGTCCATATTTTTTAAAAGAATGGGTAAACTTTACTTGAGTTGCTACTTTTATCGTGTTTTCAGGAAAAATGAGTTTAATGTTGCATAACTGAGGTGTATTGAGTTATGCTTCTTTATATATAAATACATATTTTGACAGTGCTCCCCTTGACCTAAGCTTCTCAGGAGAGAGACAGAGAGAGTGAGAAAGGAGGCAGGAAAATGGGAGCGAGAAAACATGCAACTAGCTCTCACTTTGTCGTTAATGAGTTCTCCGAGGTGTTCTTTTTTTTACACAGCAGTGTTTAAGTTAGGATTTTTGAGTCTGGCTTTGGTGCTCTGAAAAATATCACAATGCGACTTGCTCAGTGTCCTGTGGGGAGTGCTGTTAACATTACCTGACTAGCCCTCCCACTGTCTGATTTATTTGCTCATAGAGAGCATGTGTCCCTGACCTCCTGAGGGAGCTGCATATCTCAAATTTGGGTGCCATGATAATAATAACAGTTTGAGAGAAAATGAAATAGGCTATAAAGAGAAAGGAAATGGAATATATAAACTATTGTACAGTGTCATGTTCATTTTCAGTACTATATAAAATAATGAAAATGTTTTTCGATAACCTTTGTTGATTTTTATAATATAAAACACCCTTTATGGCGAAAGACGATGAATTCACAAAGACAAAAAAAAATTAGTACAAGTATTTCTAGCTTTTGGCTCAAACTTTTTGCAATGTTTCCTGTAAGTTCACATTAGAGTTGTATTCTGAAGTGAAGCAGGTGCAAGATAAAGACCTTCTGGACTCAAAGGTGAAGTTCTTCTGGGATTCAGGTACAAGGGTTAGTGTCACTGGTAGAAAAAGTTTTGTGTTTCTAATTGTACAGTTGCACTTGGGAAGCTGAAGCTTAGCGTCATTAACTAAGACTGCCACAACCTAGTCCCAGAGCTCTCAGTAAACAGCAAAGCAATAGGATCTCTAGCATTTACCACTAGAGTGTGGGTGGCCCACTTACAATGGCCTTCTTCATTATTCTTTTAGTAAATAATTTTCTTGGGGGCTCTTACAGGTCTTATAACAATCTAGACATCATCGTATAAAGCACATTTAAATATATGCTGTCATCCTCATTTCCAAAACATTTTCTTTTTACTTGTGGCAGTGCCTATGTTAATTTTATAATTGAAATGTAGGAGTCTGGCCTGTTAATCTGGAGATAGCCATTGAGTAGCCGATGAGGCCTCTGTGTGGGCATGGCTTTCTCCTGAGACTTCTGGGAAAGCTCGCGATATTTCCCTATAAAGATGAGAAGCTATCTTCCCCAGTTGTTGGGAGTTAGTTTCAGAGAGATGATTAACCACAGGCAACACAGAATGGCGGCGGCTGGGAGATTGGAGTAGCCGGTGGAGAGACCACATGGCTTTGCCCTGATGAAGACAGACCTCTGAAGCTGGAGTGGCATGCTGTTGATGGACCTGAGCCCTGGATGCGAGGAGTCATGGGGAGACCCCTGCCAGCACCAGAATTCTGCACCCACTGACCTGTGACTTCCTGAGTCGGAAGCAAACTTTATAGACTGATTTCGGGCATATGGGTTATTATTGGACTTATGACTTTGCACTGGACTGGATTGGGATGCCTTCTTAGGGTCACATTTCTTTTGTATATAAAACCTTTCCTTATACCTATATGTGTGGCTTTGAAATTTGTTCCTTTGGTCTACCCAGACTGACACACTACTTGAGCCCATGATATCATTTCCTCTTTTCCCCCATTCCCTCCCATCTTCCCACCCTTGGGAGAACCCGCAATAATTTAGAATTTATTTTTATTTTCATATTTTCCATTGTCTGCTGTCTCCCATAACCCATGTTTCTGTTGTTTGTTTTCCCAAGTCATTTTTTTGAGCATTAATAAGTTAAACTTGAAACTGCCAACCTAAAAACTTGTCTTCGTCAGATCGAAAAATGACATACAAACAATATATCAAGCCATGCCAAAATGTCCATGAGTAAATCATACTTAGATTCAGAAGAAGCCAATTATCAATGCACACAGAATTGGCCAAAAAAATCTACCAATTTTAGTTCCTTCCCATCAAAATGGCAAGACTTTGTCTCATATACTTTGGACATGTTGACAAGAAGGGCTGGCTCGTGCAAATGAATCTCGTGTGTTGTAAAGTCCTGGGTCAGAGAAAAGGAAAGCGACTTCTAGGAGTTGGATCGACACAGCGGCTACCACGATGGCTTCAAGGCTTATCATCATTGTGAGAGTCGCACAGGGTGTGGCCGTGTTTCACTCTATTGAGCTGGCGCAGACAGCAAGGATCCATCGCACCATAGACACCATCATCGGTGTGGTGAGGAGATGAGTTGTACGTGTTGGGAAGAGAATGCTATCAGAAGTGATATAAGACAACTTAGTATTATAAATTTTCACCTTCAACCTAAGACCATTGTTATGCTCACTTTTTGGTGTGTCAGCATGTAGTGGAATTTGAGTATCCATGCTTGACAGTGTTGTGCCTTGCCAACCCCCAGCCTCCAGAGGGGAGAGGCAAACATAGCAAATTATGTAAGTCCCACTCTTCCCGTAGGGAAGAGATCGAGTGAAAGATCAAGATAGAGACCCTTATTAGTATAAACCCATCTATTAGATACAGAAACCTATTACAGTGAGCTAGGAGTTACTTAATCTAAGACAGTTTAGATGAGAAACTCATAATTATCCACCCCTTTCTATCCCAAGGAGAAAGTATATTGCTAGTTTTACCGATGCTATCCCTTATAGGAAATTCGAGTTCTTTTACACTCTCATTATTTACTCCAAATTGAGATCAAAATAAAAAGTATGAAAATAACTCTGAGAATTATCCTCATACAATATTATACATAAATCAACCAGATTTAAAATTATTCCATCAAGCAGAAAGGCATTTGTGTGACTATCGTATAAAAGGAGTTGTTTTAGGCTTTAGATGAATATTCCCTTTAATGGGAAGAGCCCACTAGAAAAAGAGTGGCCATCAGTGCATAAAGAGTGCAACTATACTGGAAGGATCCCCTGGGGCTTTGGGGGGGGAGGCATATCGTTGCTTCAGTTAATCATGTGACTTGTTTCCTCATCCTTATTCTTATTTTACCTACTAGATCCTCACTTCTGGAACCATAAAAAAAATACCTGGACCTGGTTTCCTGGTCCCTCAATATTGATAGAATCTTGATTTGTATCTAGAATCCGCTTCAATGTCCTATGTCAACCATTGACTTTGAACACATTTCTGTCGAACACTATGCACCTATCTTATCTTTGCATTTAACCAGTTTCTGCCATAGAAAAAAAGACTGCTGTACTGTGTTATTTGAAAGATAGTTCTGAACTCTCACTGCCTTTGGAAATCTTTGAGAGCCCTAGTTGCTCATAGAAGAAATTGCTTACGGGTGGGTATGAGTTGGACTGCTAACCACAAGGTCAGCAGTTCGAACCTAGGAGCCATTCCTTGGGATTGTGAATAGGTTTTCTGTGCTCATAAAGATATACAATCTTATAATGAACTCAGTGGTAGTGATGGAAGAAAGGAGATTAATGAAATGACGAGATAATAAACTCACTGCCATTGAGTCAGTGCTGATTCACAGCAACTGTCTGTGTGTTTCTGAGACTCAGCTGTTCACGAGAGGGAATAGAAAGCCCAGCTTTTCTGTGGAGGAGCAGTTGGTGGTGTTGAACCGCTGATAGCATGAATCATAGCCCAGTGGGTAATCACTATCCTACCAGAGCTCCAAAATGATTGCATAGGTACTCCAAATAATTGTGCTTCTACTATGCCAATCCATTGAATGGATTCCAGCTCAGGGCAATCATGAATCCTAGGGGTTACTGAGTAGACTGTTTCAACAGGATTTGCCGGCTACCAGTTTGAGAGAGACAGATCTCAAGGCCTTTCTTCTACACCACTGCTCCCGATGGGCCTGGTATGTGAATTTTTACTCCAACAACAGCTTGTGAAGCATTTGTGCTATACAAGCACCTCTAACAGCATGCCACAGGCACCTGCCATTCCCATGTTCATCTTGCTGCCATTCGGCTCAGCGTTGGATAGGAAAAGAGGAGTATAAGTCTACAATTGTAAAAAGTTTTCACTTACATTCTGCCTTTGTATTTATTCCCACTCATAGTGACTGTATAGGGTTCCCTGGGACTCTAAACACTGTCCACATTGGGAGGGGATATCCTTATTGTTCATCCATGGAGTGGCTGCTGGGTCGAAACTGCCAACTCTGTGTTTAGTAATCCAACAAGTTTCCCACTAGTCCACCGGGATTCCAGTGAGAAGTCTATATGATATAAATTTAAGTACAGTGAGGTGCACACACACACACACACACACACACACAGAGAGAATGGATTATAATGGGAAAATCCAACACAATTGAGAAGTCCGTGGCGTGAGATGTAGCACCTGAGATGTGTAAGAGAGAAAGACAAAGTGGAATATAGACAAAGCAGAATGATGGAGTGAGTTGTAAATGTGAGAGCAACATAATGTCTAATATAATTATGTCTGTGGCATTTTAATTCTATGCATTAAAATCTGGAAGTAATCTGGAAACAATGAGAAGTAAATTGCTGAGGGAGGGGCAGGGAGAGTTCAAATAAAAGGACTAAGTATATTGTTAGCTATGGGGATATTCATTGCCCCTAAAGAGAGAGGGTTATCATCAATGACAAATGAAATGACACCACACTGAATTATAAGGAATTGTTTATAGCTATGCATAGATGTCCTCCACTATGAAAGTGGAGTAGGCCATTTATAATATATTTTCCTTCTTTGAAATATTTTGGTAGGAAGTCAACTATTTTTAACTTTGCATTTGAATGTCTACTCAAAAATATTCAGGCTGTCTCAAATTAGAAGCATATTTAGAATAGTTTAAGCTTTCTTCCTTGACTGGTTCAGTGCCAAATTCATTCACTTAGAAGAAACAATTATTTACAATCTGTACAAAGAAAAAAGTCAGGAAAAATCTAAAGGCAGTGAAAATCATAGAATTACATTAGTTATGGTATTAGATGGGTCTCTGTTCAGCAGAAGAGATAATTCCTCAAATACTGCCCACCTAAGAAGGAATTCCGTAAGGTTCACTCAGAAGCAGAATAACGAGAAGTGTGAGAACAAGGGAAATGCTATATGGAAGCAGCACAATATTGAGCTGGAAGAAGCTTAGAAAGGTACAGAGAGAGGGGCTGGAAGTTTAGGACGGCACTAACCAATATCCTTGAAGCACTGGGGCTGATGGAAAAGCTCAAACTTTCCTGGAAGTCTAAGAAGCTAGGCACATCAGGTCACCAAAGTGGAACCATGAAGAGGCTACACATGATGAGAGACTATGGTTGTGACTTCTCTTATAGTTTCCAAATTGCATATCAATTCCATATATATTCTTCTTAGGCCAAGTCTAACCTGGAACCAGATGGCAAAGGAAACTTCTAGAAAATATAGTTCTTAAGTTTACCAAAAAAAAAAAAAGTAATTTAGTATCATCATACTTATAAGTATGACACACATATACACTTTTGGAAATTATATTTAGCTTCCAAAAAAGTCTACTGAAATTTGCTTGTGTTTCCCAATACACACTAAAACATGTCCATCATCTTGCCTCAACAGTATATACAGTCAACATTGCTGTATCCATATATTAACACTTGTGGTTTGCCAACCTAATTTAAATCCAAGTATGAGCTTACCACTATTACTATTACACAGTAAGGGAATATGATAGGGACATATTTACACTTGTAAATATGTAGAAAGCAAACACACACAGTATACAACTGGGTTTATTCAGTCTCTCACACCAACTAACCTGATGCACAGTGGAAGAAGACACTGCCCAGTCCCAGGCCACCTCACCATAATTCATACGTTGGAGTCCCTCAGCGTACCCACTGGGTCAGTCCATTTCGTCAAAAGGTCATCTTCTTTCATGTTGCCCCATGACTTTATAAAAAAATGATATACATTTTAAATGTTTATTTTTTCATGTTAGAAAAGCAAAAATCCAAGCAGATAATGACATAAACATATAATTTTTAAAGGGTCCTGTACTGGGTTCGAGGATGATTTCCCCACTCAGAAGAGCCATTGCACAGAAAGGACCATATGGCCAGCCCCACTATACAACATGGTGTTCCTTGCTGACCCAAGACCCTACAGGGATAACACTGGAGAAGCAGGATTGGGAGTACACCCAGTCTGACCCCAACACAAGGGTGTGCAACAGAGAAGCAGGAGGGACAGAGCATGGAGTTCCTGAGGGAATGCCAAGGATATACTTTGGGTCCAGGATGTGGCACCCTATCAGATTCAACTGGAGGGCATTCCTGGAGGTCAATGAATAGACCTTGAGCTATTTACAGGTTTTTCTTTTTCTTTTTTCTTTTTTTATTTGTTTGTATATTTTTCTGGACATTGTTTTTGTTGTTGTTGTCATCCTTTTCTTTTTTTCGCTTTTCTTGTGATGTCTTGTTTTTCTGTGCATATTATTTTATCTGCAGGTCTATCTAGATAAGGTAGGTTGGATGAACAGTCTGGAGGAGAAACCAATGGGATTGATGGTTTTGGGGGGACATGGAAGACAAGGAAGTGGGGGAATCGAGGGGGTGTTGCCCATCCCAAGAATAAGGGAGCAAGTGATCCAAAATAAGTGGCAAGGTGGGTGTAACAGGCCTTATAGGGATTGATCAAGAGTAATGTAACAGAGAGAAAGAACTGAAACTCAAATAAAGGATATGCATGATAGTGGGATAAGAGGAAAGTAAAAGAGGTAGAAGAAGGAACTGGGGGGCAAATTGCATTCACAGGGGTCTAAATACAGGGTAAACTTAGATGAATATATTTATATATGATGATGGGGAAACTGATCTATGTGCATGTACTTAAAGGGTTAGCATTAATGCATCAGATGAACATTGGAACTCCAAGTACATCCTCAATTCAAGAACACTTTGTTCTATTAAATTGGCATTCCTTATTGCTCACCTTCCTGATATAATCACTGAAGACAAATATGTGCACAAGCAAAAATGGTGAAGAAAGCTGATGGAGTCCAGCCATCATAGATATGATGTCTGGGGTCTTAAAGGCTTGAAAGTAAACAAGCGGTCATCTAGCACAGAAGTTACAAAGTCCACATAGAAGAAACACACCAGCCTCTGTGACCACGAGGGGTCAATGGAATCAGCAGTCATCAAAGAACAAAAATAATATCATTGTGTGCTCACTTTCCTGATATGATTGCTGAAGGTGAAAGGTGTGCATAAGCAAATGTGGTGAAGGACGGTGATGGTGCCTGACTATCAAAAGATAGTGTCTGGGGTCTTAAAGGCTTAAAGATAAACAAGGATTCTTCTAGCTGAGAAGCAGCAAAACAAAGCCCACATGGAGGAAGCACACCAACCTGTATGAGCATGAGATGTCAAAGGGCTCAGGTACCAGGCATCAAAGAAGTAAAATATTATATCATTGTAAATGAGGGGGAGTACAGAATGAGGGCCCAAAGTCCATCTGCGAGCAAAGCGACTTTGCCTTACAGAAGGGTTGTCTGGAGAGAAAAATCAGTCAAGGTACAGTATAGCAACAATGAAATATACAACTTCCCTGTAGTTCTTAAATGCTTCCTCTTTCCCATTATCATTATCTGAATTCTACCTTATAAATACGGCTAGACTAAAGGATGTACACTGGTACAGATAGGAACCAGAAACAAGGGGAATCCAGGACAGATGATTCCTTTATGACCAGTGGTGAGAGGGGTGATACTGGGAGTGTGGACAGAAGGTGAAGTAGAAAGGAGGAACCAAATAAAAGGATATACATATAATCTCCTCCCTGGGGTACAGACAACAGTGGGCAAAAGTGGGCAAAAGGAAGCATTGGACTGTACAATATGACAACAATAATAATTTATACATTATCAAGGGCTCAAAGGGAGGAGTGAGTGGGGAGCAAGTGGAAAAAGGAGGAACTAATACCAAGGTCTTAAGCAGAAGGAAACATTTTGAGAAGGATGATGGCAACAAATGTACACATGTGCTTTGCCTTCAAGGGATGTATGTACAGATTGTGAGAAGAGTTGTATGAACCCACAAGAAAATGATTAAAAATGATATTTTTCTCCAAGGAGTCTTTCAGACAATGCATTTTCACTTTGCTTCTTTGATAAAAGTGTGTTATTTTAGCTATCTATGGCACTTTGGAATTGTTAGCCCTGTAATTCAAATGCATCAACTCATTTTAGATCTTCTTTAAGTATGGATATGAGGCAGTTGAAAATATCATTACTTGAGTCAGGCACATCTTAGGTATCAAAGTAACCTTCTTGCTTTTCAACACTTTTAACAGAGGTCTCATGCTGCAAATTGACCTTAGGCAATGTGTCATTTGATCTGACCGCTGCTTTCATGAGCATCGATTGTGGACCCCAGAGAGATGAGACCCTTGACAATGTCAATCTTTCTCTATTCATTTTGATGTCACCTACTGCTACAGTTGTGAGTGTGTGGGTTTTCGTGACTTTGAGTTGTGATCCACACTGAAGGCTGCAAATGCCTGATCTTCATCAGCGTGTGTTTCAAGTCCTTTCCACTTGTAGCAAGCAATTTTGTGTCTTTCATGCATTACAAGTGTTAATAATCTATAGGTAGAGTCATATGAAAACAAATAAGACTGTACTATCATGGCCCTTATTTCTTTAATTATTGGTATTTATAACTTCATTTTTTTACTCTCTCTCTCTCTCTCTCTCTCTCTCTATATATATATATATATATATATATATATATATACACTCTTTTCCCCAAATTAACACCTCATGCTGTGGTCTGCTGGGATGCCACATTCAAATCTCCACATCTGTAGCATTTGCATTCTTAGTTATCCTGTCTGTATTTGGTTGTTATAATTTTCTGTTTACTTTTATCATAGAGCATAGAGACATTAAATGATGGCCTTGAGAACCTGCTGAATTCCATACCTACATATCTTTGCTTTCATTGAACAATAAAAACCCAGTATTTTTCAAGTCATGATCATTCACCCTGACCACTATAGAACAGCAGGATTTTGCCTGTTGACTCACTGCCAATGGAAATGCAAGGTGAACAGGGGACACTCTTTAACTTCCGTTCCAGTAGAGCAATTTCTCTATCTTCTGGGGGACCCCACACACCTATTAATACTTGGATCATTGTATCAGTTCTCTATTAGTGTATAAAAAGTTACCACAGACTGATTTGATTAAAACAACGCCATTTATCATCTGACACTTGTCTTGTGGACTCTGTTGACATTAAGGTTTGATAGGACTGCATTTTTTCTACAGCCTCTTGTGGAGCCCCCACCTCCAAGTCCATGAGGATTGTTGGCTGAATTCAATTCTTTACAGTGTCAATAAGAAAGGCTCCATTTAGTTACTGGCCACCAGTTGGGGTCATTTCACTCCTAGACTCTTTCCTTTGATCCTCACACATGGCCCCAGGCAATAGAGAAGCTGCTGGCAGACTGAATTCCTTGCAATTTCAATGATTTTGTCTTTTTTCCCATCTCTTCTGAGTTCCTCCCCAGTTGCCTTTTTTTGCTTTCATGGACTATGTGATGATGTTGGGGTCACTTGAAGAGCCTGCTATATCTTCATTTCTCTTTTCAAATTTATGTAAAATTGAAATGTTGCCACTAAAAACAAAGAGTCCCTGAGCACATTTATGTTGCAACTAGTCCATCCAAATGTGGGAAAATGCTTTTTCAAACTACAAAGAAACCTGACGTGGCTGGCGTTATTAACTCCATCTAGATTATACACAGGGAAAGAGGTTTAGGATCAACAGTCACCATTAACAACAATGGCATTAACAACTATCTGGCAAGAAATGTATTTTTCTTTTATTTGTTTGCTTGTTTGTTTATTGATTGATTGATTTAAGGTATTTCGTTGGATTGCATTTCCAGTCAGAAAGGCAGGATTGTGGAATTCTAGCCATTTTGAATGGGGAATTCTGAATTTAGGGTCCCTTTTTGATAGAAGAATATGAACTACTGCATTAGGGTTTCCAAAGTTGTAAACTCCATGGAAGCAAGCTGTCAATGTCTTGTTCCTCAGAGGAACTGGGAGTCAAACCACTAAACATTGGGCTAGCAGCTGAATGTTCAATCACCACATCCCCAACACTTCACCTATTAGGCATCGATACATTCTTGTGGGATGAATGAGCGAGTCCGTGAAAGAAGGAGTTGGTGGAAGACGATTTTTATAGTTGCTTCTATGGTGGTGAGTGTGGTCGTTGTGGAGAGTCCCTTTTCCTTTCAAACTCTGTTCCTCTTCCCCTTTAAGAATAATTATTCTGATAAGATATCAGGGCAAGAGGATAACATTGAGGACTGCTGATCCATAGGCATTTTAAAATGATAATTTCTATGTAAGATTGTCTTTCTAATTCACAATATAAGTTTACTCAGTTCTCTCTTTTCTCCTTGATGATATTCAAGGTTTACTTAAATTAACTGATGCCAATTCAGATTGTCCACTCTTAATAAATATATCTAACTTGGTTGGACACATGTATAATGAGCCTTTTCTATATGTGTGGACTTCAGAAAATTCACAGAGAAGTTCCACTATATTTTAATTCCATTTCCACCCAATTTTTGAAACCCCATTGAATTTGCTTAACACAATCACCTTTTATAATCACATTTTTTAAAAAATTATTATTACTTTGAAAATATTTTCTTAAAATGAAAAAAATTCTGAAATTATTTCTCCATGAAAGCTCTAGTTTAGTACTATAGCAAATATAAATGATATTTCTTAAACATTATCATGACTTGATGACATACTCTTATCCTTTTAACCAGATCCCTTCTCTGCATTCTCTCCTTGGTCATGGAACGTTTTTATTGGTTCTTCAAAACAAGGTTTTCTCTTGTCACAGCGCTTTCTCTGAGAGAGTTTGTAGTTCTCTCTGCTGTTCATCTTTGCAATTCCCTTGTGTATTTGCCAGTCTCCATGTCCACGAAATCCTTGTGATGGAAGATGAGCACGCCATACTTTCTTTGCCCCTCAACCCCTTCAATTTCATTTTTTTTTCCAACTGCAGTGCTCTCTTCTGACAAGGTAGGGACCAAGGACTCATATCCTCTATATCTCTCATCCAAGAGCTTTGAGGACTGACTTTAATACGCTTGCTGCTGTCATACTTTAGGGAGAGAAATCTGTGTTCACATCTTTTCTTAGGTCTTTGCTGTCTAGTCTGGATGCAAATTGACCATCCTATGTTGCTTTGCTTGAGTGCAACTAGTTACAAGAGGCAGTAACACCACAGTGACCTGATCCATTAAGTAACTGTGAGTAGTTTAAGTAAACCTGAATAATGGCCATTCTGCTTCTGGGGTTCAGGGTGGGGATTTTAATTTGTGATACTTGGCTGTAATGAGTGTACATATTTTGCCATCATGTATTTACTAAACCTTAAGCGATTTCTCTATAAAAGAGTATACTGTGATCATAATCAGTCCATCAATACTGGAAACCTAATTAGAAACCTAATTGGGAACCATTGGTTCATAAAACAGAATCTTGTTTATCATTCTGAGTCTGTGTGTTGATTTTGCCCGGACAAGTAGTCTAGTCTTTGAAGATTGTTGGAATCAAATTCCTTAGCAGTAACTCTGTGCTTTAAATATACTGACAGGGCCCTTCATTTTCTGATTAGAGTAGCTCAGCATTCAAGAAACAAATGGATACGTATGGACTGACTTCTACACCACATGGGGCTCTATCTTCACTGATTATCTACAGCTACTGATTCCGTTGACTGCTGCTTATATCGCGATACCTCGTAGATCTGAGATGGTTGGTCATAGCATTCAGTTACTTGTAAATAGTCATTCCTTTGTTTGCTTCTTGGTGCTTGTTAAAAACTCTGTAAAGGAGGTTTCTAGTGAGACATATCAAAAAGGTGCTTTAAAGAGTAAGAAGGTAGTGATGATGATATTCCCAAGTAAATATGTCATCTGCACTCTTTGCAAACAGATATACACTAATTTGATGAATATTCAAAAGAACACTTGATATACTCTGTATAGGCATATGTCACTGGTATTCGTCACAAACTAAAACAAACATGTACTCCTACAGAAAACACATCAAAATATATTCTTGTTCTTTTTTGTTTGAAATCCAAATGTATATATCACATGTCAGCTAGAAGAACTTAATTCTTTGACTTTTCAAAACTCAAGCTATAGAATTGTGACAAGGCACAGGATTTCCTGGTTACAGTGAAAATAGACACAGAGCACCAATATTTCCTTAAACATAAACTCGGTTACTTTAAAAAGAAATTAAAAAGCACATATTAATCCTTCAAAGGTAATTTTTCATTCAAAATTCGTAACAAGTTCTGTTGCTTCCTAAAGGCTACCTGAACACATCATGAAAATTCTATAGATCAGAGTGCAATGAAGTAAGAGTGAGTAATAACCACTGACTAGAGAAACTTGTAGAATAAATCTATTTAATTGCATATTTGAGACGAGCTTTGCTTCTGTGGGGGGAGCAGAGCTGAATGCCCTATCTGAAACCCGATAGCACCAGTGTCAGTGAGCTGTGTGAGTTGTCTCTATGGGTTGTAAATTGGATCCCCTCAGTGACCAGTTAATGTTTTCTGTATTTACGGCACGATTTCTGTTTTTCACAGCCACCAGGGCACTTTGGCAACATAAAAATTTAAAAATAATTTTTAGCAATCATACCGTGCCAATTTTTTATAGTTAAAGGGGCTCATTTAAATTGGAAAACCTGCTAGTCTGAAATTTTCATCTGAAGGATTACCACCAGCCAGAGCTACTTGTCTGATGAGGGTTTCACATGGCTTATCTAATGTGAAATCTCCATGTGGTATATAGTTTCATTAAACGGTGATCAAGAATACATTAGTTCAAAACAAGAAAAGGCAATGGAGCTTAATCCGCCAGGCATCTTGGCGCAACAACTTTAAAAGAGTTATTGAAGTGAAACAATTTGAGAATTAAAAGTCTTCCACTTATACAAGACTCCTGTCAAAAGCCCAAAAGTCAGCCTTTCCTTTTCTTGGTATTCTGTTTGTGTGCAAAAAAAAAAAAAAAAAAAAAGCCCCTGAAACAATATTTTGAATGCTGTAAAGGCAATAAAATGCACATATCAGTGAAATATAGCCTAAACCATTAAAAATAGATTTATCAAGATAGCAATAGATTTAACTGATAGATAGATCAATAGATAAATGATAGAGAGATAGATAATGCAGAAATAAAATGAGCAATGTATTTTCTAGAGAGAAAAAAATGAGGACGTATCAGTGTGATGTAATGAAAATTGAGATTTATGTGATTTGTATTCATTAGAGCTTAAAGAACAATAGAATTAGCCCCTCCTCCTGCACCATTGATAAGTAAAGCAAATGTTCATATTCAAAATGTTCATACGATTTGAGCAGTCATTGCCATATGCTTATGATTCAAATGTGGTTCTAGTGTAAGTGCCAATAATGTTACATGTTACAGAAATCAGTAATCACATTAAATGAATTTAGAGCTATACTTTTTCTTATATACCACCATAGTGTATAATGGAACTATAGCTACTTAAACAAGTGTTTACAGAATCAATTTGATATATATGTTGACACAGTGAGAGACCTTCTGTACATTCCTTTGATCTGCCTCCCCATTTTCATCTATTAGCACTTGGCTAAAACATGCATTAGCTTATGTCAGGAAATCTCATTTCCTAGCTTCAGGGATTTCAAAGGTTTCTAGTATGCTTTTGCAAGCAGCGTAATTAGTATATGTTTTATGTGCATATTAGGTATTTTAAAATACATTTTAATTTACAGTTTAAATATATTGAGAATAGTTTGCAATGTGTTAGACTGAAATACAGTGAAGACAAAATCATCATGAGAATTTAAAAATGGAATCGTATTGTAGTGCTTGAGAAAATTTTCTCAATACAGCCATTTGAATTTCAAAGGTAGGCTTCTGAAAATATCTGCTACTAAATACCCCTTTTGATGCTAGTTATTCAGCTTGGATTTAAAGATACTATAAAGTGTAGACTTTCCTGCATTTCACCACCAGTGAATTTCAGCTTTCATCTTGAAGGCACTGTGTCTAATGGTGTAAAGATATTTCAGGTTATGTGTTATTTAAGCTGAGTTCTCTTGTGAAATATGATCTGCTCCATGATAAAATTATAAGTTATAAACAGAACAGTTTTAAAGTCTTAAGCCTCATGTGTCAGCTGCTTTGCACTTTTGTCTTTTTCTTGCAAGTCACAATGACACAAGCCAAAATATATTGTGACTTTTTGTACTAATTTTCCATGTATATACTTCAGATTTTGACTACTTTTTCTTATAGTATCAGGGACTGTAATTATACTATGTTCTAATTGTTTGGTATGGTGTTTGCTACTAAGGCATAGTTCAGGGATCTGAGAAGCAGTCACTTCCACCTCCCACCTCCCTCTTGGATACATCATTTGTATTTCACATTCCCTTGTTTTGTTGTTAGGTAGCCTTTCAAAGAAATTAATACAGTTCATGTAGTTGGCAGCAAGTACTGCAACACAGGATTTAGGTACTCCCTAAATTCAATCAAAGTTTAGATAAAACACAGACTGTATTAATGTATGGGCGCTGTTATAACCTCTATTAATATAGTTGAAAGCCGTCAAGCACCAGTGATTCTCAGAAACATAAAAAAGTTTGTATTAAAAATCACTGAACAGTACAAAAATGGGAACAATACATATAAATTAAATTCAACACCCAACTTTGTAAAACACCTTTCTTTATAAAAGATGGCCTATGTGTGCATGCAGTCCATGTTATAATAAATACAAGGTTTTTACCTGGAAATACTAATGCCTAATGCTGGCTCTTTTCTTCTTCTTAGCCTAAAATAATAGGAATTTTTACCCTAAACACTAAAGCATTTTTATTTTCTTAGTCTTAGGAGGCCCTTTTTGAAGGAAGTTGGTATTAAGAATGGCAATATTTACTGTTGTCTGCATTTAAGTGGTTCACAGCTGAGCACTTCTCGTGTATTCAGTGACAAATGGCAATCACTTTATCATTTATCTTTTGACAAATAGCAGATTCAGCCACAAACTGCTGGCCGTAGCAAACTTACAGGATGAAGTTCTTTATTGTTTATGGTTTGTGGGTTGATGTATTCATGCCTTGTTTATTTGTGAAATGAACAAAAATCAGTAAGCAGGCATGAACAGAAATTTGGCCACGCAATCAATTGTATTTTTTTTTCCCTCCAGTCTACCAAGGACCTTACAAGGAAATTCGCTGAACTAGGTCTAAGCTGTAAGCTGCCTTTAGAAGGAAAAAAAAAAGTCATTAGAGGATGCACCAAATTGTGACATTATGCCCTTAAGCCAAAATAACACTGAATGGAGTTCCAACCTCGCATTAACCTCTCGAATCAGGGTCTTAAATTTGATAGCAAGCCATTGTCATAGACAAGTGGCATTGGCCAAGAGTAGAAGGAAATTACCCCACTATACTCTTACAATTTAAGCAATAGGTTAAAGTTTTTAGTCTTTGTTTCATACAGTTAAGGGAAATTTGCAAATCTACTTTGCTCTTTAATGAAAATCATACCTAAATTGCACCCACCAACTCTGTTATGATTACATGGGCACTTTAGATTATTATTAATTGACCGTGTGCCATGGAAAATAAAAAAAAGTATTGAAACAGGCTGCATTGTATGATACCTATCGAGATAGAAATACACTACAATGGATAATAATATCAATAGATATTAACAAAAATTGTCACCATGAGCAAACAAAGATATAATTTCTCATTTGACATGTTTTTACCATAGCTGTCTTTGATAAGCTTAGTATGAAGCAGTGTATTACACTTCATTAATTGTAGTGTTCAAATTATCATGCCACATGTAAGTTAATCTGATGAAAAATACCAGAATTACCCATCTATTAATTAATAGTAAAAAAAAAAATCCCTCACCATAATCCAGTTAACAGATGTGAATGAGTTTGGGAAGATTTGCTTTTTTACTCCACAGATAAGTGAAGACAGAAGGATGTCTTGTTCTAGATTCATAGGATATAAAAGATACCTACATAGAACATGGAAGAAATTTTATAACTAGAGCACTGGTGAAAATTCAACAAAATAAACAATATAAAACTATTTTCCTGCATTTCAATATGTAGCAGGAACAATGAATGTTTTACAGAATGTTTTACAAAATAAAAGAGTGACACCTCTCTGAAATTTTAATGTAAATTAGTCTTTGAAGGTCCTCTATGGGTGATTTGCAAAATAATGACCTTTTTGGATTTGAATAATTTCTAAGCAAAAGGTCTGCAAACCTTAATTTGTTGTTATAAAAACCACATATTTGCATGTGACATACATATCATTTATAGCTTGAAAACTGTGTCAGACAAACAACAACAAAAAAATATCTTCCCCAACCAGGCAAAAAAAAAAGATCCAACTAACGTCCCTGAAGTTTGTGGATTAGGGTGTTAAAAACTAATATTCTGAAAGGAAACTGAAGTTAGAGGTCCAGAAAAAGCTATTCTGCAGCTCTGAGATTTGCATATGCTATCTGCGTGGCTCATCAGAGGTGAATGATAGTTTCTATTGCACTTAGTTACAAGCCAATCTAGATGCTGTTATTTGCATAAACAATTTGATTGGTAAACATTGCTCTGTACCTCTATGTTAAAAACTTTTGGGGGGAGTAAAGACTATTCTGACATTTCCTTAAACCACACTCGAGGTTACCTCCATTTGCTTTAAGCCAGGGGTTTGTGAAGAAGACAAAGAAGCATTCTTTGAATGTTCACGGATGCCATGTGAGAAAACTTATAAATTCAGTATGAAATTACAGCATAGTTTATCTACAATCTGAGTTAGAATAGTTAATAATTGACAAAAAATAACTTGAAAAAACGAAGGGGAAATCATTAACAAACTCACTTCCCTGATCAGTGATATTTCAATGAATCTTCATGAGCTATGTAATTGTGTATTTATAAATGTATATTTTGCTTTTAATTGAAAAAAATAGATCATTTTTCATGCTGCTGTATATTCCTCATAATGATGTTTTATTTTACTGAATGTGTTAGCAGGTTGTCAAAAAATTCCTTTATTGACATGTCTTGAATGACTAGAATCTGGTCATCCAAGTTTCATCCTCTGCCAGATGTTGTGGCAAAATTTAGGATTTTGTCTCTGGACTCACTCAGCATAATCTAACCAGAAAAAAATGGAACAGGAAGAGCTCGTCAATATAGGGGGGGTGAATGTGATCAGTTCTAGAAGAGGCCTCTTATCAAAGCAGCCTACATGGAGAGTTTCCCCAATAGAAAATAACTTTGATCTAAATCTTAATCTAAAACTTGTAAGGATAAGTAGAAGCTAGCTCTGTAGAAATGAACTGAACAATGAACTCAATCATAAGGACATTTTGTGAGGGTGATCCTGGCCCAACCCAGACCATGTTTCTTTGTCCTGTCTGAGGATTCTGTACAAGTTGTAACTGACTTGATGGTATGGACAACAGCGCCTTTGTAGAAACGGCAGGACAGCAAGTTGGATGGCTTTTCATGGTGTGTTTTTGACGGGGAGAAGCAGTACAGTTGAAAACAATGCAGTCTTGTATCAGGCCAACTGAAGTGAAATGTGTATGAGAGAGGAGGGAACGTTATCAAGGACAATAACTGCAGCAGGTTGAAAGTGATGTCTGAGGATTTTCTTGAAATGAAAGGAACGCCAGTGAATTGATTCAAGGTGCTAATGAGTACAAGAGTGTTGATCCTTTAGTAAAAGGAATCTGGTGGGGCAGTGTGAAAATTGTGGCAGGAAAATTTGGAGCCGCGAATACAATGTAAGATTGTTCAAAAAAAGATCACGAAATGATAAAGATTTCAAGAAAGGCAGTAAGAGTGGAGAGGAATAAAAGAGAGAAAGGCAACATTTTGTAGAAAAAATAAATGGAACTTTTGAGGGCCGTGGTTAGTAATTGGATGCAGGAGCCAGTGAGAAAAAGGAGCTCGGAATAAACCTCAAGTTTCTAGCTTGTGACATTGGATATTAGCCGTGCCTTCTACCAAGCAAATAAAGAGAGGAAGAGCAAATATGGAAGAGAGATGACCATGAATTTCATTTTGAAAATATTAAATTTGAGTAACCTGTGCCATATAGCTAGAGGGCTTAGAGGATGAAATACAGCTCACAGTCCGAGCAGCAACGATTGTGCTGGAGTTTGGGGGATTTTCTGTCTATGGACTTATTGCAATTTCTAAAGGTTGACACAGAAAGACGCACTCCAAATGGCAAAGGACTTGGAGTAATTTAAGGAACACCATATTTCATGAGGAGACTCAGAAGATGTGAGTAGGTATGTGCAAAATGGTGAGAAGAAAAGTAAAAACCAAATGATATAAAAGGAAATAAAAAAAACAAACAAAAAACCTTCAAAATTATTTGTGGTGATCAGACACATCCAATATTGCAGTTAGAGGTAATTGGTCCATCAAGTAAGAAAACTCTATCTATGGGAAGAGATAGAAACCAGATTTCTATGGGTCAGAGAGAAATTTAGAAAATGAGAGAGGATAAATTAAGATATAGCTTTCTTTCAAAGTCTAAATTACCCCCAAAATTCATAAATTAGTAGACTGAAATAGACATAGGTTAAAGTAAAGATTGTTTTTTCTAAATTAAAGAGTTACTTTTCTAAACTGTAAGATTATATATATATACATACATATATATATACATACTATATACTCTATACTATATATACATACTAGAAGCATTATTTACTAGGAGTGAAAAGGGAAAGGGAAGTCTGAGCTTTTTATAAAAAGAAAGATTTTACAAAATAAAATCCCCATGGTTACAGAATGAAATTGGAACAAACACAGCTCCAGTGATGAAAGGAAGATAGAAGAGGCATAAGAGAAGAAGCTGAAAACATTTTGAATTGGGTGGATGTGACCCTTAAATTAAAAATAAAAATTGTGTAGAGTGAGACATACCTTAGTTTTCAATGTAAGGTTTTTGAAACTGGGATTTGAAGACTGAAATATGCCTGAGTCACACCAGGATATTTTAAAATGCCTCATATGCATGCAAAAGCTGGACAAGAAGAAAGAATGAAGAATCGCTGCTTTTGAATGATTTCATTTTTGAAGAATGTCAAATACATTATGGGCTGTCAGAAGAACAAGTAAATCTTCTGGAAAAAGTAGAGTCAGAATATTGTTTAGAAATCAAAATGCTGAGATGTCATTTCACACATTTTTGGAAAAGATGTCACATGTGGTAAAATAGAGGGGCAGTAAGAGAAGGAATACCCTAAAGGAGATGAATTGACACATGGCCACAATAGACTCAACTATGTGAGGATGGGGTAGAACTCCACACTGTTTTGTTCTTTTGTACACAGCATTGCCTATGATTTCTAGAAGAAGATATCCTATTAGGTGAAATGAAAGCTCAGTGAGTATTAGAAAATCCACCATGGGATGAATCTGGTATAATGGCCACAATGATGGCTTTAGACAATTAACAAGAAGAAACAGGATGCAAGATCAAAGAACATTCTGTTCCATTCATTGTACTTAGGATTGCCTTGAATTGAGTTGACTCAATGGCAGTGCTATCTACTGTCTATCTATCTGTCATCTATCTATCACACTCTGAAGTAATATTGTAAAGTGAGGTAAAGTCAGCCACCCGGATGTTGAAATGTTCAGAAATCATTTCAATATTTGAGCAGCAAGGAGAAATGTGAGCTAATAGTTGAATTCTTCAATGAGAATAGGAAGCTGCATGTAACTAGGTTTCAAAGAAGGACTGGCTGCATGGCAAGATTTTTAAGTGTGTTTAACAGGAGATTTGAAGAAGAGTTCTGTGGAAAAGGCAATACAAAATGCTGACTATCTTTTTATTACAGGTAAGAAAAATTACAATGTTCTGTAAAGAGCACCAAGCACTAGTGAGTTAATCAATCAATAGGAATTGTTGCAGAAAGAGCACTGGGAAACGTTGAAGGGGAAGACAAGTGACTCAGCCAAGAATGCAATCCAATGAGATCACCTGTTCAGATAGGTGACTGGTGACCATGATGGGCAAAGGAGGATCTAGGAGCGGCCGAGTAGGAATCATTTACTTTAAGTTTCTTCCTACAACTTGGAAGGAAAGGTGTCTCTCTGTCCCTGACAGAGACTGGGTAAACTTAAAACCAGAACACAGTGTGGCTCATAAGAGCCCTGCTGTTGCCCTCTCTCCAAGTGTTCAAAAGAAGAACATTGACAAAGCTACTGTGTCTCCACAAAGGTTGGAATTAAGTGAACTTTGTTTGGCAGCTTTAATTGACCACAATAGACTCAAATATGTTAGACTCAAAAAATATTAATAAAATCCTGCAATCCTTTATCTAAAGGAGAAATAAGTGCTTCAGTGAATTGTAGGAAGATTCTCATGTATGTTGATTATCCAAAGAATGAAGACTTTCACCCCTGAATATTCAAAGACATGACTTCTCTTTTACTGCTGCCATTTCCTTTGAGACAAGCTCAAAAGTGGGGAGTGGGAGAGTTGGAAAAATAAATATAGATCAGAAGAAAAGGAAGGGTTGTTAGCTTAAAGCAAGAAAAATAAGAAAGGATAATTTGTATACTGTTAATTCCTGATTTAATGTAGGGCATGATTAAAATAGTAGATATAATTAAATGGAAGAATCTATATAATGGAGAAAACAATTCAAAAATGGAACAGATTTGAGAGTCATTTTTCCTCCTTTTACAATAAATCCATTTGGTTCCTTCACCTGCTTATTGTTCTTAGTCCTCAAAAATACCTGATTTTTCTGAAAGGTCATTGGTGAGTTTCCTCACTGAATTCCTTCAGTGACCATGCAAACGAGCTCTGTCCCCTTTCAGATCCCTTGAGAGGTAAAACAATAGAGTATTTAGCAGCTCAGACTCTGTGGTCAATGGAAATAACTTTGAATCTTTGCTTTGTCTTTGTGTATGTGAAATCCGGGGCAATCAAGTAACAGTATTTCTTACTATCTTGCAAAAGTATAGTGTTACTTCTGAAGAGAACCTTGTTAAGCACTTTGTAAAAAGATGAACTCTTGTTTAAAAAACTCTGCTCTTTTAACTTCACTATCAAAGTTCAGAAGAAAAAAAAGGAAAAGACTGCTTCGAGTGAGGAGAAAGTCCAAAGCCAACTTAGGAGGCCCTAATGAGAAAAGTCTGCCTCACATCCAGGACTCTAATCAATGTAAGAAGTAAATGGAGAACACGCATAGCAGAAGCTATTGCTAGAGGTAGGCAAAAAATATATGAGGAGACGGAGGGGAAGAATATCTATCCTTTCATTAAAATTCCGGATCAGACGGAAAGAAGAGTTAACAATAATGGAACTGTTTATGCAGGGAACTCTGAAATTGCTCTGACTTTAGGAGAAAACGCATAACAAGCCTCCTAAGGGAGGGCGTTTGGAACCGATGGAATCTCCTCTTCATTTTAGAGCTCATTCAGTGACTATTTAAAGCCGTGGCTCACACACTTTTGAAACTTTTGAGAAAGGACAGACAGCATTGCATATAAAGCCCAAACATACAGACCCAAACCATATATCGTTTAGAGGAGAGAAAAATAAATGAGTAGCCAGGGGATCATCTAAAACTGAAGGCGAGTACAAAGCATTGTGGATTTTATTTCAAACAGGAGGCATGGGTAAGCTTGTACATAAGGACCCTTAAAAGAAATTTGATTTGATGACATTGTTGCTCAGTGATGATGCAGGGAGAATATGTGTGAGGAGGGATGAGAGGCGAAAAGACTAAGGCAGACCTCAATTAAGGAAACATTCAAAATGTGTAAATTACGTGAAAGTTAAAGAGCAGTTATGCGTCTTTCATGGAAAAGGACATACAAAAGCTTCCATAATTTTGAGAGAAACAAAATATAAATTCTGAAGTAAAATGCATTTTTCTTTTTAGAATTTTATTTTCAAATGAGAGATCCTAGTTTGAGGAAAGGGGGAAGGAGGAGAGAGGGGCGCCACCCTCCTCCAAGGGTGGGCAGAGATGCATCAAGACACCTCTTACTCCTTCTGCGCTTCATGCACCAAGATGAAAGATTGAGATGGAGTTGCAGAAAGTAGATAGAACTCAGGAATGAAATGTAAAGAGAGGCTTCCTTGGTGGAAGGGAAGGACTTTGGGGAAGGGAAGGGACAGCAGAGAAAGGGACAAGAGCATCTTAAGCTCCTGGGCGGGTTCTGAGAGTTAGGCCAGGGAAGCTGCACCAAAATGTAATTTTCAAGGTAAGTTCCAAGATAGAATAAACTTCAAAAGTATACCCTCCACACACACCCCTACAAAGCTTGAGTCAGGTTGCAGGTGAAAGGATAGGAGAAAAGCAAAGGGAAAGACATTTTTAAAGTATCAAATAATAATGAGATTTTTTTGGGGGGGCCTGAGAGTATAACAGCTGTGCAAGGTGAAGTGCTACTTTGAGCAGTTTGTAGTGGTAAGGAGAAGATACTTTTATATATTTCAAATAATATAGTAATTAATTAGTGATATTTATAATTACTAATTTTATGGATAATACCTTGATGTTTTACTAATCCATTTTAATATTTAATTTTGTTTACTTTATGTAATCATATACCTAGACATAGATCACATTAATTACATATACACACATGCATGCTAATTGCATGAAAACTGTTCGAAGCACAGTTAATGTTTATCAATGACGTATATAACTGTAAATGATCAAGAAGGAAAGGAGAGGTCTATGAACAAAAGTCAATTATTTTAAAAACAACAATGATTCTCTTTGGTATGAGCCCTTGCTGTGATCCACACTGTCAGGTCTTGGCAACCCCTCGCAGCTCCGCAAAAGAAGAACTGGGCTTTGCCCTCCTGTCTCCCATGACAGCCTCAGACACCCACAGGAAGTCACAGTGGGTGATCCTGGACTCCATGGTCACATGTTTGGTTTTAAAGAGAAAGAATGATTGCAAGGAACAATCATGGCCATCTGATTATTACAAGTAAAATTGATAGCATAGCCAACGCATCATTGGCTATTTAGGAATTAGGGATCCCGATGCCATTAAGTCAATTCTGATTCATAGTAATGACTCAAAGGAACACTACAGAATAAAGCCGTTTGTTATGGGTTCGGACACTGCAAATCTTTGCCCAAACACACAGACCCATCTTTCTCCTACCTATCAATGGCTAGTGCGTTCCGACTCCTGAACCCAGCACACAACCCACTCTATGCCCGGGATTCCTTGGAAGTCAGGACACTAAGTAAATGTTGACCCCACCCTCACCCTGTATCCTCACATAATCCCCTTCTCATGTATTCTAAGAGCCAGACAATTTTAAGTCCCGTGCTGCCACATTTGGTGCCCCTCTCAGTAGCAGCACAGGTAATGCCAGGTAGTGTCATAAACACCAACTCAAAACTACAACTGATCTGTAGTGACAATGTCTTGGCCAAGAGAGTTAGCTTCTTAAATTCAGATCAGCAGAGAGCTGGTCCTCACCACATATTATCTTTTCTCCCTAGAATTTAGATGGATGCTCTAAGCCATGGCTCTGATGAAACTCATTGTGGGGTTCACTAGAAACAGGATGTTGCTTGATAAATTCACACTATCTGCTTTAGGACTATAAGTTTCAGTCAGATATACATAACAGAAATAATGAACGGTTTCTATCCTGCAGACCTAGCTTGTTTGAACTTGACAGCACAAAATAGTTGTCCCCATGAGTGGTGTCTGTGAGTCAGCTGTGACTGATAAACTGTGACTTGCTTTCTGGACATTGTATAGTGAAGCCTGTGAAAGTTGGGGCACAGTGGGTTTATGATTGAGCTTTATTAGTAGAATGTATTTTCCTTCATTGACAGCTTTCTGTCTTTCAGAGGCTCATATTTTTAAGGCTTTACTCTTAAGTTCCATTAATTCCCCCCACTTACTCATACTTTTAAAATATGTAGCTATTTCAATGTATTTTACTGTTGAGTTTGTAAATAAAATTGAATTTTACCTCAAATCAAATGGTAGTATAAGAGAAAAGAAGGAGTAGAAAATAAG
>PVJH01004725.1:78099-121544 GCA_004026705.1 Nesogale talazaci | reverse complement strand
AGGAAATCCAACAAGAAAATATATTCTTTCAGTAAAATGTTTTTCTTTCTCAAACCCATAAATTTTCCCTAGGACTTAAATCAGAAACTTAATTAGTACATTATTATAAACAGTACCCCCACATAGGAAAAGTTTTATAGTCCTACTGAATATGCATTCCCACCATGGTGTCAGTTCCTGGGGCTGACACACAATGTATCACAAAGTGGGTGTTTTAAGAACAGAACTCTATGGTCTTGCCATTCTTCAGATGCTAAAAGTCAAAACAAGTATTTGAACAAGTGATACTTTATCTGTACTTTCTCTCTCTAGAAGATCTTTCCTCATCTCTTCTGGTTTCTGGTAAACCTCCGGTGTTTCTTGGTGTTGTTCCTTGGCTTGTGAATACATCCTCACTTGGTTGTCCTTTATTTCTCTCCTTCTGTTTTCTTCTTTTCTAAGGATAGCACTAAGATGGGATTAAGCCCCACACTACTCCTATATGTATGACTTTGTGTTAACTGATCACACTTTATAGAAAAATATTAAATACTTTTATTGGGGCACCTTCATCTCTTATCACAATCCATACATTCATTCATTGTGTCAAACACATTGCACATAAGATATAATCATTCTTTTCTTTTTTGGGGGTATCACTGCCCTCTGGTACGAGTAGGAGGCCCAGTCTTGCTCCTAGAAAGCTGCTTCTGGATTTGAACCACCTACCCTGTGGGCCACAGCCCCGTACTCAACCACTACACCACTGGAGCTCAGCCCGTCATCATTATTTTCAAAGAATTCTCTTCTCACTTGAGCCCCTGATATCAGCTACCCATTTCTTCCTCTCCCTCCTCACCCTATTCTCCCTCACAAACCTTTGACAAGTTATTATTATTTTCACATCTTACATTGTCCTCCGTTGCCCCTCACCCACTTTTCCATTGTTCATCCCCCTGGGAGAGGGTTATATGTTGATCTTTGTGACCGATTCCCCCTGTTCCCCTCCCCTTTCCCTAATCTTCCTGATATCTCTACTCTCATTGTTGGCCCTCAGAGTAGGAAATCTATCCTGATTTCCCTGTTTTTCAGTCTCTTCTCTGTAGTAGTGTACATATTCTGGTATAATCTGATTTGCAAGGTAGAATTGAGGCTATGACAGTGGGGGGTGGAGGGAGGGAAGTACCAAAGAACTAGAGGAAAGTTGTGTTTCCTTGGTGTTATACTGCACCCTGACAGGCTGATCACACTTTTAAAAGGTACTATTTCGAAGTATTGGAAATTTGTGATGCCTCACTTTTTAATTATTTCATTATTCAACTCTTCATTTATTGACTTATTTCATTAACATTTCACATTTACAGTAGTAGTAAAAAACAAATATCTAGCTATTTTTCACATTAGTGAGGTATGCCTGGAAGCAACAAAGGCTAAGGTGTAAGGCAAGAGTATTGTTCCCTGACTCTGTTGGCTAAAATTATGCATCCATGTCACTGGGTCATTTTGGTTAGTGGTTTGGCAGTCATATAATGAGTCAATGTGGTAGTAGTATAGTGAAACAAGTTGCCAGTTATCTGATAATATAGTAAGCCTCAATTTTGTGATCCGATGTGGTCATACTCTATTTTCACAGAATGACCTGATGTTTGGAACCATGTTGCTATGTAGAGAGTAGGTATGTTTATAATGCTAATAATAATTGCAATGGTATGTAGAGAGTAAAAGTACCACTATGAATTTTTTACACTTGCAATTTCAGTTTTCATTGTATCTTATCTTCCCTTATCTTATTATTGATCACAATATTCAGCACTAAATATGTTATTATATGTTGAATGAATGAATTCATGACTGCATAAATTAACACACATGCATTCCATTTCATTTTTCTACATTTCAACTATAATACACTCAGTAAGTATAATAGTTAATTTTTATGTCAACTTGGTTATATTTGTGGAAATATTTGGATAGAGTCCAACCAGATTGAGTCCAATCAGAACACAGCCTAAAAATGCCTCCTTTGGGAGTAGCTTATTTCTGAGATGGTGTGGAGAACTGGCTTTCCTTGCTTCTCTTTTCCTTCATGCTTGCTGCTTGGATTCTGCCTCTGACATCTGGAGCTGGTGGTCTCTTTGGCCTGCTGATCCTGGGAGCTTTTGATGCTTTGCTGTTTTCCTGCCAACCTAGGAATGATGCAACTTTGTCCCTACCAATTGATAATCCCCGAGCTTCCTTCTTCGCTTTCCTGCTTCATTGACCTGTAGCTATATGAGCAAACAAAACAGCCTCGTACAAGGAGTTGCTCTTTTTTTTTTCTAATAATAATTGCCAACTTTTATTAAGAACTTTTTTTAATGAAAAAGGGACTATTTAAAACCCATTATATGTTTTATCTCCTTTCATTCTTAGAAGAACCTTATTAGGTAGACTGCATTATCATGATCCCTCTTCTAAAGATAAGGTTGTAGAACACAATATAGGTGTTTTTCTTTTTACAGAAACATAACCAGTTCCAGAGAGAAACAAAAACAAATTTGGATGGGCTGGATGAGTGACCCTATAAGGCAAAGTAGAAATGTTCCTCTGGGTCTCCAGATATACAATTCTTTATGGGAGCAGAAAACTTTATCTTGCTCTCAACAGAAACCTCTACTCACAATGAAGTCTGCAGCACAATCACCAGCACTAGCTGCATGGGTAGCTTTTAAATCATGGAAAGACTTTGCTATTTCCTTGCACTAAACCCATGGTTCTTAACTCTTTGTGGCACTCATGTACTTGTGTCAATTTCATTACTGGAAGTGTAGGGGTGGAGTCTAGCCTGTCAATCTGGAGATAACCAATGAGAACTCTGGGTGGGCATGGCTTTCTCCTGAGAATTCTGGGAAATTTAGCGGTATTTCCCCCATGGATGTGAGAGACTTACAGATGAGTCCTTGGGAGACATTGCAGCCCACAAGACACAAGATGGATTCCCTGTGAGTCTTCCAGGAGGAGAAGCCACGTGGGCTTACCCTAATGGAATCAGATCTCTAAAGCCAGAAAAACCACTTGGAGACCCCTGCCAATGTTGAGATGCTTCCACTTCCACTGGATACACAAGGGTCTGCACCCACTGGGCTGTGATTGTCCTGACATCATTGCATGTGCTTCATGAGTGTGAAGAGGACTTATGGATTGGTATAGGGCATATGGGCTCATATCGGACTTATGACTTTGGACTGGACTGGGTTGGTATGCATTCTCAATATCCCATTCCTTTTGTATATAAACCTGTCATATATATATGTATATACATATGCATGTTTATGAATTTGTTTCTCTAGTCCACCTGGACTAATCCAGGACTGATCTAGTCCACACTCTCCTAATGCTGCAACTCAGTTCTTAATGTTGTGGTATACCCCCAACCATAAAATCATTTTCATTGCTACTTCATAACTGTAATTTTGCTACTGTTATGAATCATGCAACCCCTGTTAAAGGGTTGTTCGATCCCCAAAGGGGTCGTGACCCACAGGTTGAGAACTGCTGCACTAACCCAAACCAAGCCCACTGTGTAAATTGTGGCTTATCCTGGCCTGGTAGAACAGAGTAGAAATCCTCCATAGGTAAGGTGAGCAGATGTCCCACTTTTTAACAATTTAACAATGATGTCCCGTGGTGTTTTAAAATCAAAATAAATATATTAAAATGCTATTTTTGCATTCTATGAAAATTTTTGTTGCTCCATATAGACCAAATTTTTAATCAAGAAGCTTTCCTCTCCAGTCAAAGGTATCCCACTTAAAATTTGGTCACTTTATATAGGGTTTTTATGAAGAGAAATCTTTACTGAATCAGGCTGTCACAGCTTTCTCCTGTGGAACCACTGTGGGGTTTAACCACTGACGTTTCAGCTAGTAGCCAAGCTGGGTTAATCACCATGCTCATAGGGTTTCCTAACTTGCATTCAGCGATGTTACAAGTAGCATCAGCTATATAACCTGGCAACTGATTAACACATGTGGGGCCTTACAACTTTGACAAAGATCTTGGTAAGAAAATATTGGGAGCCTCATAACCTGAATAAATGTACATATTGCATTGTAACTTATGAATATTGTACTTTTGAATCTCTACATATAATCAATACATAATACAGATGTCAAATTGCTTGGACTTAATCCTAAGAACTCATAAATTCCATAAATGCTCACAGTGTCATTCTTCATAGATAGTCCTTGAATAGTCAAATAGGTCCTCAGCACAGCTCCTCCTCTCTTTGATCAGAGACAAGTATGAGGTTCATGAGAAAACTCCATTATTTACTTATTTCACGTTTCTATGAACTTTTCTAGCCCCCCTTATACATTATGAACTTAGAGATACAGGCAGTTCTCAGTTATGCAGGGGCTCCATTCCTGGTTTTTTTTTTTTTTTTTAGTTTTTAAAATGTAAATAGAATGTGTAGATGAGTAGAAATGGGGCCTACAGTTTTTGTTTGCCTTTACGGCGATTTAAAGGATTTCCAGGGAGTGAGGGAAGATCACTGTGATATTGAAGAACTCACTGGAAGAAGGAGTTAGCTCCAGCATTTCTGCTCCTTGCTGTTGAGTCAGCGCTAAGTCCTACACAGTCACCCTCTGGTGGGTTTCTGAGGCTGGCACTGTTTGCAGGAACAGAAGGTCTAGTCTATCCCTGCAGAACTGCTGGTGGTTTTGAACTGCTGACCAGGCAGATTGCAGCCCAATGGGTAACCGCTACACCACCAGGCTCCCACTGTCATTTCAAAGTGAGGGAAATTTTATGTAATGTTCAGGGTAAGCATAAGTTGGCCATAAATCATATGTTCATAGCACATTGCCTATAGCTCTAGGTTGTAGGCTTATTATTTTCCATCATTTAAAGAGTCTATTAAAAAAAAATGGCTGAGCCCGGGTGGCATAAGTGGTTGAGTGCGGGACTGCGGCCTGCGGGCTTGGCGGTTCAAATCCAGCGGTGGCTCTCAGGAGCAGCGCTGGGAAGTTCCCACGACCACCAGAGGGCAGTGTTGCCCCCCCCAAAAAAGAGTCTATTAATAAGGCCATGTGTCCAATAAAAATTCTTAAAATTTCATTCACTTAGTGATACAGTTGCACAGACCTTTCTATGCATGTAACGTATTTGGTTCACTAAGAAGAGTTGTTCCAAATTTCTGAGTCTGGGCACACAGGAACATGATGTCTGTGGATGTCAAGGTCAACTGGCATAATGTTAGAATATGAGAGGTTGGAATCAGAGATGCAAGAGAGAGACGATGAGATATTTGATAGTGAGAGACAGGTTTATTGGAGGAAGTCTGAAAAGGATCTCTGACCTGAGTCAAAAGCCTTGTCTGTACAGACTGGCAGGATTTTATAGGATTAGTCAAGGGAGTATACGTGGACACGGGGGGTGTGATTTTGGCTAATTCCAGGAATCAGGGTCTGCTGGCAAATGGGGAATTTAAAGCAAGATGTTTCTGCAAGTGGAGTCTTCTGATTAGACAGTATCCCTCATACTTCACAAAGACAATGTTCTTTAGCATATGGTCTTAAAATCTATGAGGGTCTTAAGCATTTTTGAGTGAGACCATCTAAAATGCAGCTGTTGGTCTCTCCTGGTCAGAAGGAATAAAGAATGAAGAACAGGAGTGCACATGGAAACAATTCGTCCAGTGAACCAACAGACATTTAAACATCAGTATCTCTGACCCTGAGACCATGAGAACTAGACTTTGTGTCAGTAATGCTACCAACGTCTCTGAAAGTAGAAGAAAAATATGGAACAAAACTCAAAATCATACAAAAGAGCGGGCTTACTCATCAGATGGGAACAGGTGGAACCCTTCAGAGCTGGAGAATCAATTCCTCTCCCAGAACTCAATTTTAGGCCAAACTATAGATCCATAGGGGAACAATAACTCTAAGGAGATTAAATCGTCAGCCACTGGAGATCAAAAGGGAAGCAATTTTGGTCAACCATTTGAGATCAAAAGGCATCATTTACCCAAGGACAAAGTTCAGAAGGGTTAGAAAAAGAAAGAATGAATAAAGAAAATTCAAGGAGGAAGTGGGGTACTTGATGTTACATTGTGGAGATTGCAATCAATGACACAAAAGAGTGTGTATGAATCACTGAATGTAAAACTAATAATCTGGCTTGTAAAGTTTCACCCAATTCACAATAAAGGGAGTTGTTTGTTTGTTAAAGATCTGTTAAAAGATGTCTCCACAAATGACATCTACAAGGTTATTTACTATCAAGAGTTTGAGTGAGCCCCAGACAAGTGTCAGGGTGTGGGGAATAAGGATAGGAATTATGACTAAGCCAGAAGTCTTTTACTGGGAGCAAAACCACTTAGGGTGCCTATCTCTCAAAATCAAAAGTGGGGAATCCAGCTTCATACTAGACCAAGGCCAATTGTCACCAGGGAGAGGTCAGCATTGTCTCTACCCTCCTTCCTTCCTTACTGGATTCTGATCTCAATCTTCCCTCCCAGGATGATATAACAGATCCTAAAACATCAAAGATATAGTTTGTTCATTTGTTCCTTCAGCAACACCTCTTCCCTATTATGCCGCTAAGTATGCTCTCTCTAATCTTAGACCTATCAATCACTGATCCCTCAGCCTCTGCCATGATTTATGGGCCAGGAAGCATGCCACTCTGCTCCAGGGTCTCAGGGCTGCTCCTCTGCTCTGTTTCAGGATCTCAGTGCTGTGGTTTCTGATACCACTGCTGCCTCTGTCCCTTCAGGCAGGAAGGTTGCACAGATTCGTGGGCAACTCTTATTGCTTGATAGTCCTGGAATTCCTCTTCATGCTTCCACAATGTTACACTTAGAATTGTAAAATGGACCACTCCCTGAGTTGGAATCCTCTATGTGATCCTGCCACATCACTTGGTGGGAATTAACAAAGACAAAATTAAAAATAGACAAGTCATGCAAAGAAATTTAACTTTACCAAAAATGGATTAAAATAATATTCGTCGATATCAGACACACATACTATATCTTCTTGAAAAAGCTTTTTTAAAAAGTGACAGGAACGAAAGAACCTAATGAAATGAAATTTAGATTAATCAGAAAATATCTTCCAGAATGCATTATGATCCAAGTCATTCAGTTCTGAATCTTTTGTTAACTTTTCTCACTTTCATATTCTGTGGTTAAGGTCTAATGGAAAATGCCATCACAAATGAGAGATGAACCTATCATGGAGTTATAAATAGATATTTCTTAGTCCATAGCATTTTCTAGGCTAAAGAATTTTATTATTGAATTTTGTTTTTCATCCCCTTTGACCAGTACACATAGTGCAGACAGTGAAATGAGGAGGTGAGTAAGGGAAGATGAAATTTAAAAGGTGAAGTGTGATTGCCGGCCACGAAGCTGGCTCTCACAGAGCCCTGCCTCTGTGATACCATCCACCTGCAGTCACTTCCCGCATTGAGTAGAGTGACCTGTAGCACCAGGCAGACATTGTGGAAATTTGGTGTTTGACTTTTGTGGCTAGTCTTAGGAACTTTGAACCTTCCACCTTGGTCACAGTTGAATCACTTGCTCTGGGGGATGCCAGTTATCCTGTCATGAGGATTCTCATATCTAAGGGAAGTCTGTGCAGCAAGAGGCAAATGTTTTCTGCCAATTCCTATCAAACTGAGAGCCCCCGAGTCAGAGCCAGCCATCCACGTTGCTCTGACATCTCTGAAACTGTTTCAAACCATGAACAATGATTGTTTTAAGTCAGGAAATCCAGAGTGTAATTTGTTATGCAACAATTGATAATTAGGATAAGTGGTCTTTACAGATCCTGGAAAAGACTTCATCTTTTACTCAGAGTAAAACGAGAAGACATTGGAGAGATTTAATCTATATGAAGTTTTCAAATAATCACTTTGACTACTATGTTTATAGTATATTACAAGAAAAAAGAAAGACTGGGTAGAGGTTATTTTTAATGGCCCAGCTCATATTCCATTTCAGAAATGATTGCGATATGGACTAGGATATGAAGCTAGTAGTCAAAAAAGGTTAGCTATTTGAATGTATTTTAAGGATACAGATTTTTACTTTTTTTTAACAGATTTTTAATTTTAAGGATCTTCATTTACTAAATAGAAAAAAATTTCTCAAGAATTCAGAATTCTTTTTAAAAAAGCCAATCATAATTGATCCACCATAAACCTTGACTCACCATCTTCACCTTATTTTTCATGAATTATGAAATATATACCTTATTAAAGGATTCAGTAATGATTGCTATTTGCTGTCTGGTAGACAAATCATCCGTAGAGTTCTGGCGGCATAGTAGGGCACAAGCTGAGCTGCTAAGCATGAGGCCTGTTATCGCGATGAGCAGTTTCAGTCTTGGAAACCCACAGGGACAATTCTGAATTAGGATTGACTTGTTGGTAGTGATGTAGAAAGATGGTTGTTAAGTCTGTCCATCTCTACAGTGATAATTTGCATGGTTTAAGAAAACTCCGCCCTTCTGAACAATGACTTTGCCTGTAAATAAATAAAATCGCTATTTAAAAAATGTGGCCATGAATATGAATTAGCACTTTGAAATTAAGGAACCAGTATGAATGAATTGTAATAGTTTACTTGATTCAAAGTATATTTAATGGTAATTGTTTAGTATGTATATAAAAATTTTAGTTACGGTAATAAAAAGATGAGTTGCAGTTTTAATTTTATTGAAACTAATGCATATTTAGAAATAAATTTGACCTATAAACCACTCAACATTACCTGCTGACATATGACAAGGAAAGAAAGGAAACAACTTTTTAAAGGGAGAGAGAGCTAAAAAAAAAAAAGGTTGTAAATCCTTTTTATTTTCATGGTCTTATATAAAAGTATAATTTTTAGTACCCCCTTTCCTTTTTAGTAATAGATTCTTCTAAGCCCTAACAGGCATGAAACAAACAATCATAAAAATGAATGCAAAGGTACAAATTATAAACTAGTTCCATCTCTCTTAATTCTGTAGCAGGGCCACTGTCTCTCTTTCTCTCTCTGCCTTTATCTTCCTCTGAACAAGCCAGGAGGAATGACTTGGAGACCTGCACCGGTGTTGCGATGCTTTCACAGCCACGGGACCCACAAAACTTTTCACCCACCTGCCTGGCCTGTGATTTTTCCTGCACTCAGCATCATGACACGTGCTACATGTGTCTAAAAAGGAATCTCTGGACTAGTAGCGGACATCTGGGCTAATATCTGACTTAGGCACTTGATCTGGACTGGGCTGGCGTATTTTTTTAATATACAATTGCTCCTTTATAAAAATCATATATATATATATATATATATATATATATATATATATATCCCTGCATTTGTTTTTCTAGTCCTTCTGCCCTAACTTGTGAGTGGGGTATTAGAAAGACAAGCCATGACTATGGAGAGTGAATGCTTGTCCAATCTCAGCCTCTTGGTAGTTTTTCTTCTTTGCCTGGCCAGGACGTCCGATATGGCCACATGGAAAGTTAAACTTTTGATAATGTTCCCTGGCTTTTGCCTTTGGTTATTCCTGTTTAAAATGGCAAAAATGGATGTGGTAAATGTAAACTTTGAGCCAACAGAGTGAAATCGCCCTTATTGCTTTTCCTCTGACGTCTTGCTGCTTTTTCTAACAGATGATTGCCCCTAAAATATGAGGGGAAGATGAAACATATTGCCACCAAAGTTTCCTGTTCAAGTATGCCTTTGCTTATTTCAAAGAAAACATGTTTACATATGTCTCTGAGATCAGTGGATGACTACTCAATAATAAATTTGTCTTAGTTTTCTTTAAAACAAGCCAAACTCACTGTCATTGAGTAGATTCTGATCCAAAGCACCTCTATAGAACAGAATAGAACTGCCCTGTGGAATTCTTAGGGTGTGAATCTTTGACAGAAGTAGAAAGCTGGTCTTCCTCCTGCAGAGTGGCTGGTGAACCACATACCTGAGATGAGCAGCCCAACACTTCACTCACCAGGTCTCCAGGGCTCCTTTACTTTCATCCCAAACCAATCAAACTCAGGGCCATCAAGTCAATTGGCATTTTAAGGAGGGTCAAGAAGACTTCAAAGATAAACTGAAAGAGAGAAAGATGATCAATCTCAACAAATGAAGGAATTGCAACTGAAGTCCATAAATTGGTAGGAATATACTGTCCAAATACTACAGATGTGATAGCAACTGATATTGGGATTCCCCATAGTTTGACATTTAAAAATCAAATATAAGCAGCGATGCTGGCCTCAGCAAGTTTCTGGCACAAAAGCATTGGGAGATTAGCTTATTCAAAGAGCAGATCTTCCCATCACTCTTTGAAACAAGGTCAAAGATAAGGAAGTATACTTGATGGAATAAATCAAAACCAGAAACTTGCTCAGAATTTACCTATGTGATCTATAGTGCAAGATCCAGTACAAAAGTGGCTTCTGAGGAAATCTACTGGGCCAGTTAAATTCAAGCCAATAACACAGCTTGGAAAGTTATGGAAACTATTTTTTTGTGTCCTCAAAGGGGTATTTTTATAGCTTTGCTTAAAGGATACAGGATAAACATGGGTGTTTTATAAAGAAGTTTTAAGAAAATGGAAAAGGCCAGAGAAGTTGTGCTAAAGAATTTTTCCCATCATGACAAAGCATCTACTCATTATTTGACAGCATCGAAAATTGTCCAAGAAAATTTTATCAAGAAACCTTATCTGATTAACCCTATATCTATAATCTTATCCCTTCCTACTTTGATTTGTTCCCAAATTCAAAGAGCATTTCAAAGATAGATTTGAGTTCTCTGAAGAGGTTGTTTTAACATGCTGTAATTGAAGACTACAGAATTTGGGGAAGAAGGTTTAGAAAGATGGAAACTCCACCTTTAGAAGTTTATAGGTCTAGATGAAGCTATAGCAAGAAACAATATCATCAAGGTTAAATACTTTTACTTAATAAAGGTTTGTATGATTTTGTAGCAATATCTTTGGATTTATCCCCATATTTGAACATTTGCATACAGGCTGCTTCTCAAGAGTAGACCATAATCTCCAACATATTTCTCATGATAGAATTCAGGGTTTCTTTATCATGATGGTTCAACCCAATATACTCATATTTTTCTCAGTAGGCAATGACCTCAATAGAATGCATTTCTTCAACTGTGCACTAAATAAGACATCATTTGGTCTGTCTTAGCATTCTGTGGCTGTTGTTACAAATTATTAAAAATTTAGTGTCTTAAAAGAAATGTATCATTTTATAGTTTTGAAGGATAGAAGTCTGAAATAAATCTTAGGGGGCAAAATTCAAGAAGATGGCCAGACTGGTTTCTTCCTGATGACCTAGGAAAGCAACTGTTTCTTTGTCTTTTCTTGTTTTGGAAGCTGCCCTTACTTCATGACTCACGAACCCTCCTACATATTATAGTGTATTTTCTGTGCTTACTCTTATTTTCACCAGTGTTCTGGAATTCAACATTTCTGTACCTCCTATATATTTATTTATTAATATTATATTGGGATATAATTTACATATCAAGCAATTCAATAGTTCAATCATATCAAGGAGAGTTGTGTGATAATCACTACAATTAATTTTAGATAAAGCAGTCATTAGGACAGCAAACCAGTTGTTAAACTATTTGAATGTCACCATTGCCCCAGATGCTATGTTTTCTGAGAGATAGCACCATTTGATTTCTGCAGCACATTTTGCAACATCAGTGATATTGCACCCATATCAGTGATCAGTGATCTAGTAATGATTGCAAGTATTTAGTAGGGTCATGTCATAAGAACTAATTGTTCTTAGATTAAGGTTATGATAAGTGCAAGCCCCAAATCCATTCAAATATTTATTTATGGTTTACAAGACAACAAGTGACCTAAAATCAATAGTGATGAGGGCACAGGATACCTGATGGAGCTTGATCAAGGGCAATATAACCAAGAGGACTTACTGAAACCCAAAGCCAATCATGAAAATGGGACAAGAGAAAAGGAAAAGGAAAAGGAAATAGAGGAAAGAACTTAGAGGCAAAGGACATTTATAGAGGTTCAAATGTAGACATGTACATATGTGAATATATGTATATATAATAATGGGGAAATATATCTATGTATATATATTTATATTTTACATGTTAAGGTAATAGATAGATATTGGGCCTCTACTCAAGTACTTCCTCAATGCAAGAACAGTTTGTTCTAATAATCTGGCATCCTGTGATGCTCACCTTCACGACACAGTCACTGAAGATAAAAGTCAGCAAATGTAGTGAAGAAAGCTGATGGTGCCTGGCTATCAAAAGATACAGTGTCTGAAGTCTTAAAGTCTTGAAGATTAAAAAGTGGCCATCTAGCTGAGAGGCAACAAGGCCTACATGGAAGAAGCACACCAGCCTGTGTGGTCATGAGGTGTTGATGGGATCAGGTATAAGGCATCGAAAACCCAGAACAAAAATTCATTATCAATGTGAATGAGGGGAAGTACAGAGTGGAGATCCAAAGCCCATATGTACACAATTGGACTTTCCCTTACAGAAGGGTCACAAAGAAGAGATGAGCCTGTCAGAGTGCAGTACAGCAATGATGAAACAAACAACTTTCCTCTAGCTCTTTAATGCTTCATTCCCCATTCATAACTCCAATTCTACCTTACAAATCTGGCAGGATTAGAGCATGTACATGGGTGCAGTTAAGAGCTAGAAACACAGTGAAGCCAGGACAGATATACTCCCCAAGACCAAAAATAAGAAAAGGAATAGCATGAGGGGAAGGGCCAGGTAGAGGGAGCAAGGAAGAATTGATCACAATCATCTTACTCTAACCTCCTTCCAGGGGGATGAATAACAGAAAAGTGGGTGAAAGAAGACATTGATCAGTGTAAGGAATGAAAAATGATAATAATTTATAAATGACCAAGGGTTCAAGAGGGAGAGTGTTGGAGAGGGAGGGAGAAAATGAGAAGCTGATACCAAGGGCTTAAGTAGAAAAAAATGCTTTGGAAAAGACAAAGGAATGAAAAATAATAATAATTTATAAATGACCAAGGGTTCAAGAGGGAGGGTGTTGGAGAGGGAGGGAGAAAATGAGAAGCTGATACCAAGGGCTTAAGTAGAAAAAAAAGGTTTGCAAAAGACAATGTCAACAAATGTACAGATGTGTTTGACATAATGGATGGATGGATGGATTGGCATAAGAGCTGTATGAGTCCCCAATAAAATGATTAAAATATATATGTGTACACTTATCTATTTATTTATATATGTGTGGTTTATATATGTCTCTGGTACACTTTAGAGACATTATTACCATTTTATAATAGAGAACATTATAAATCATCCTTATGGGTCATAAAATAGTTCTACTGATAGTATCATTACCTTAGCTGATAGAACAGAATTTAAAACACGATTGAGAAAAGGAAATTATACATGCAAAGGGCAACTTTTCCTTTACAATAGGTGACTTCTTGACTTGTACAGGTTAAAAACTTTAGTGACATGATATTATTTACCAAAAAAAAAAAAAAGAGGTTTGGAACTCTACTTCCTTTTTATAATCTAACATTATCTCCCAGTGTCAAGACCTTAATTCACATCTGCAAAGTAATTTATTAATATATAGGGGCTGAGCCCCAGTGGCAAAGTGGTTGTGTGTGGGACAGCGGCCCTCTGGGCTGGCAGTTCAAATCCAGCAGCAGCTCTCCAGGAGCAAAGCTGGACCTCCTGCTCCCACTAGAGGGCAGTGATGCTCCCCCCCCAAAAAAAACGATATAAAGTAACAGTCACAGATTCCAGGGATTAAAGTTGGGATATCTTTGGGAGCCATTGTTCAATGTACTGAACTCAAAGCTACTGTCAGATAAACCTCTGCTTCATACATAACATTAATGTGCATTTCCCTTATCCTGTGTTTACATGTTTGAATTTTTAATTCAAGACCACATTTTTAATGCTCTTGTTAAGGTCTGTCTTCCTATGTTCACCTATTAATATCCCCAGACTACTGCTTTTAAGCCAATCCCAAATCCCATCAAAACTATAGAGAGTTACTGAGGCTGTATATCTTTTATTTTTATTTTTTAATCATTTTATTGAGGATTCTTACAATTCTAATAATAATCTATACATCAATTGCATCAATCTTATTTGTAAATATGCCGCCATCATAATTTTCCAAATATTTCTTTTATATTTGAGCCCTTGATACCAGCTACTCTTTTTCCTCTCAGTCCTCTCTCCCCCCCATGACCACTTGCTAAATCATAAATTATTATTATTTGCATATCTCATACCTTCCACTGTCTCCCTTCACCCATGTTCTGTTGTTCATCCCCCCCCCAGGGGGTGTTATCTGGTGATCATGGCTATCAGTTCCCCTGTCTCCTCTCATCTCCCCACCTTCCCCATACCCTCCTGGTATCACTACTTCCATTTATGTTTCTGAGAGGTTTATTTGATCTGGATTCAGTATGTCATGAGCTCTCATCTGTACCAATGTACATGCTCTGATCTAGCCAGAACTGAAAGGTAAGACTGGGGTCATGATAATGGGGGAGGGAGAATCATGAGGGAGTTTCAAAGAACCAGAGGAATATTTTGTGTTTCATTGATGCTATACTGTGCCCTGGTTGACTCATCTCTTCCTTGTTACCCTTCTATGAGGTAATGGCCTAAAGTCTACAGATTGGTTTTGGTCTTATGCTTTGACACCCCCCTCCCAAATTCTCAAAAATATGTTTGTTTTGTTTTGTTTTGGGTCTTCTGTTGCTTATTACCTGATCCCTTCTACACCTCATGATTGCCAAGGCTGATGTGCTTCTTCCATGTGGTCTTGCTGCTTCTCTGCTAGATGGTTACCTGTTTAATTTCAAGCTTTAAGAACCTAAATGTCATATCTTTTGATAGTTGGGAACCATCAGTTTTCTTCACCACATTTGCTTATACACCTTCTTTAGTGATTATGTTGGGAAGGTGAACATCAAAGAATTCCATTTTTTTTTTTAACAAAGTGTTCTCACATTGGTGGGGGGCTTGAGCAGAGGTCCAAAGTCTGTCCACTTCTTCGATATATTTTCATATAAATATATATACATAGGTCAATGTCTCTATTTTATGAATTAATATACTTGCTAATATATGTACATACCTGTTTATACCTCTATCCATAGTTTTGCTTCCTAAATCTTCTGTTTCTTTTCACCTTCTTCTTGTCCTGCCATCACACATGACCTTCTTTTGTGAGGTTGCATATATTTATGGGAGCAAACAACCTCTTCTCTGTTCCTCAGAGCAACTAGTAAGTTTGAGCCACTAACCTTACACTTAACAGTCACCTGATAGTGCCACAAGGATTCCAATAGTCAGGGAGAACTCTTTGAATCCAATCTCTGTCACATGGTGTGCTTAATAACCTATGCTTTTAATTTGTTATGTGCTAAAACATGCCAATTCACCAGGCTATTGTTTTTTGTTTTATTCTTTCATCATCTTTTAAAAGTTTATTGTGATGGGGTTTCAGTAGTCTTGATGTCAAGCCTGAGGAAAGTTAACAGAGCTGGTAGGAATTGCTACCAATTCAGTTCATACTCTGTATAGGGAGACTACCCTGGCTGCTGACCATGGGATTCCATAATGTGAAATAGAACAAAGTGTCATGTTCCATATGTTAACAAGAATAGCTGAAGATAGTGAATTAATTCAGGATATCATTCATCTACAATGGAACTCGTTCTGAGGCCAACAACATAGATCCTTCTCAGGGCAGAAGCCTGACAAAATCTGTGAGAAATCAACCTAATTGATTAATGTTCAAAGTACATTTGTTCCTGGGAATTAGCAAAATGCTCAACAGAAAACTAAGACACAAATTCGATTAGATTTCTTGAGCCAGCTTGAATGAAAGTTAAAACTGAGCAGGGAGATGGATCCCTTTGCCTTCCGTGTATCAGGCAGAGGTTAGGGAGATACCTGGAAACCATACTTTCTGGTCCCATGACTAAGACCAAATCAGAGACTGAAGGATGGGAACATGGGATATATAGCTCCCACCATAGACTACGGCTGTGGAAGGCAGGGTGTCATGAACTTAGAGAATTCCAGCCTTGGAAAAAGTAAGGGAAAGGTCTAAGTTGAGTCTTTTTACTACTTAACAACTCTTGATATCTGAGTCAAAAAACTCTTCCTACATACAAAGAGGAAATTCTAGCTACGTATTAGAGATCATCCAAGAAATAATGATGATTATTGCATATGGAATATTTCTCATATTTTTGGTGAGAGTCTATGTGCTTTAGTGTGTTGTTGTTAGTTGTTGTTATTTGTCGTAAACTCATAGGGGACCCATATATAACAGGCCTAAGCATTGCCCGGTCCCGAGCCATCTCCATAATCATTGGCATGCCTGAGTGCATTGTAGCCATTGTGTCAGTTCAAACCTCTGAGTGCATGCCTTGCCTTTGCTGGCCCTCCGCTTTACCAAACATGATATAACGTGATAGTCTTGTCCAGGGATCCTGTTGAAAATATACCCAAAGTAATTAAGTCTACGTCCTGGACAACATTCTGTGATGCATAGGAATTTCATCGGCTCGTTTTCAGAAGTAGACTGCTGAACCTTTTTTCATATAGTCTTCCATTGTCTGGAGGCTTCTCCGAAAGCCATCCACCATGGCACACCCTGCTGGTTTTTAAAATGCCAGTGGCATGGATTCCTGCATCAAACTAGCATGCCAATCACCATAACACACCGACAGACATGTGGTGTACTTCCATATTCCTTTAGTTATTTAATCCTTACAACAACCTATGAGAAATTATTTTACTGATGGAGAAATTAAAGCACAAAGAGAACAAGCTGGGGCGGAGCACAGGTGGTGTAGTGGTTGTGTACAGGACTGTGCCCCACTGGGATGGAGGTTCAATTCCAGTAGCGGCTCCATAGGAGCAAAGGCTGGGCCTCCTACTCCCACCACCAGAGGGCAGTGATACAAAAAAAAAAAAAGCAAAACAAAACAAAAAAAAAGAGAACAAGCTTCCCTATAAAACCTAAGTGAAAACTGAAACCTAAAATAAAGAAAATTTTAAAGTCTTTATGCGATGCCAAATGAGCAAACAATTTGCCCTTTGCTCTCCCTCTGGGTAAATACGAAAGGTGGACAAGGACAGCTGGGAGGCATTCAAATGAGAGTTGCAAAAAGATTCTACCGCTTGAGTTGTGTTTTGAAAATACGACTAGATGGCGAGATAAAGTCTTAGCTGGGTAGGCTGGAAGCCAAAAGTCATGAAACAGGCAAATGATTTCTTAACAGTCAATCTCCATCTATTCTGTGCAAAGGAATTTTTAATCAAGGGCACCATACAGTCTTGAATGATTTGAAGATGAGTTGAATCCAACAATTGAAGCATGTAATAAGTGTCTAAGTCTATAAGACTCGAATTAAACATATAATTGGTTAAGGAAATGCCAGGTTTTTTCTCTCAGACATTTTCTTTTCAGTAGATTAAGAGAATATTTTATTCAGAAAGATAAAGAAAATGTTCATTGGACCCTTTCATGACCCCTGACTGGTTGTGGGAGTAAGTCCCAGCTACAGTTTCTGCCTCTGGGATTTACTGGTAGGCTTTTGTGCTACTTGTAATAGGTATGGGCATTGGGTCTGAGACTGGGTGACTGCCTGCAATGGAAGGCACTGAGTTGGTGCTATATTGTTGTGGTGATGAGTATTCCCATGAGGTGGTACATCCAAGGCATGATTTTGTGAAAATTTGTCTCTTTGGGCTTTCTACACGGGCAATAAATGTGTGTCAGTATGTTATTGGGAAAGTGCAATTTGTGGCATTAGGGGATATGCAACTGAATATATTATTTTCAACTGAAATACAACTTAAGAATAAGTCCTTGAGATATTTCATGACCACAGGTAAAAAGTATTTTTACCACTCGATCTTCTGAACAACTATGTGTAGCCAATGCAGAGTCTTTCTGTGTGCAATGCCATGTTTACAAATGTTTTGCTTACTAAATCAATTATAAGACAAAATGTTTTCTCCCTACTTTATTCTATCTATCCTTCAGGGTCCACTGGTACATATGGGAACCACCTAATATTTATGAATAGCCATCATAATAACACAATACTGTCAACACTCAATGATTCAGTATGCATTCCATTAGTGAAAAATGCTACATCACAAACAACTAAAAACAAAATAATTCTGTCGTAAAAGAGTTAAACCCAGTTGGGTGATATTTATGGGAAATTCAATCTGTTACCTTTAACAGAAATGTGTTCTTTTAACATCACAGCATAGAAGTTCTCTGATAAACACTATTTAAGAACACTTCTAATAGAATCTCATTCAATGAATGTACTAGAAAAATACTAAAATCAGACTCCTGGATAGCAGCAGGGTCATCCACATCCAAGCATTGTCAAATACTAGGAAAAATTGTTTACAGACCTAGACTTAATTTTACAATATAATAGAGAAAATTACATCAGGAGAGAAGATATTGATAACTTAGTTTTCCTCTCTTTTGCCTCACCAAAGTAAAAATTTAACAAACACTATGTCTTTTACTAGAAATATGAATAGTAAATATGTAATGAACACATGAAAACAGAACAATAGAAGATTGTGGGCAATTTCCTATGTTTGGCTCAGAACCTTCTTGTTCCATTTGGTCCAGTGAATTCTTTCATTTTAGAATAATAAAAATCTGCATGCATTATTTACAGCATATAAGCAATTTGGATCTATTTTAGTTGTGTCCATGTCACGGAAGGCATTTGGTAACCAAAAAAAGGTGAAGATTTGGTTATTACTGGATATATGTGACTCTGCTTTATGAAATGGACTATAACAGAGGGGCTTTTATGTAGGCATTTTGTGATCAAACAAAAGTAGTGTTCTCCCTCCTGGAGGTTCTTCCATATACACATCTGCTCAGACATCTGTTCTCATTTATTAAGACTTAGATTATGTGCAAAGAGGCCCTGAGTAGCAGTGGGTTAGCTCTCAGCTGCTTAGCAAAAAGTCAGTGGTTCTAACCACCAGTTCTCAAGCTGTGGGTCACGACCCCTTTGTAGGTTGAATGACCCTTTCACCGAGGTTGCCTGATTGATAACAGTAGCAAAATTACATGTATAAAGTAGCAACTAAAATAGTTCTATGATTGGGGAGTCACCAACACATGTGGAACTATATTAAAGGATGGTGGCGTTAGGTTGGTTGAGGACCACTGTTCTAACTCATCAACCACTTCATAGGAGAAAAAAATGTGTCATGGAGCCAATATGCTCTGTCCCAAAAGATTGCTATGAGTTGATTTAATAGCACTGGATATGGTTTGAGTTTTAGTCTGATTATATGCAAAGAGTGTACAGAGTGGAGGCTGCAGATCAATAACATAGTGTGGTGGTCAAAAGCACAAATCTTTGTGTTCAAATCCTCACTAGCTGTAAAAGGATTAAGCTTGTTCATTCAACAAATTCATTCAGTGCTTTTATGGAGCATAGGATTCTGTGTTTAGTCATATAATACAAATACGCAGATGATCTCTTTCCTTGAAGATTTCACAGGCTAGTCAGAAGTTAGTCAGAAGGGCGTATAAAAAGAGATTAGAAGGTTTTGTGGAAAGTGTAATTATAGATATAAGGGTAAGTTTCATGAGATCTCAGGTATGAGAGCAGAAGGGGACAGGTGGGATTTGCAAAAACAAAAAACATTTCATCTAGATTTAAGGACAATAGCTTCCTATTAATGCTTGATTTTCATCCTATTAATTTTTACTTGGAGGGGCTTTTCAATGATGTTTTCTTTTGTTTTGTTCTTGGTCTTCATAATCATAATCATATATGAAGAACTAAAAAACATTGGGAATGGGCTAGACTTGAAAAGAAGTTTGGCCACCTATTAATTTGGGTCTTTAACAAAGGACTTAACCTTTCTATGCTTCATGTGATAGGTATTTATCTTTTTTTTTGCTTATTAAATTATAAATTGCTCTTTGTATTCACAAATATGTCCTCATTGTTTGAGTCTTGTATGTTTTTCTGTATATGAAACCCAGATTGGGTAAGTCTGTACATGACACAACTAGATTAATTATTCAAAGGGACTTGGTAGAAGAGGCTGGTGGGAAATAGGAACGTAACAGTAACAGTTATAAAGAAGAAGAAATGTCCTGGAGTTGATTTGGTGATGGTTGCACAGTTCTTATGAATGTTCAATTGAGTAAACAAGCTAATAGATGAATGAAAGAAAGGATGACTCTAGGAAATCAATTTGACTTATAGAACATTCCATGATGCTATCAGGTCTTGAAATGAGCGTAAAAAGATTCCCTATAGAACCTAAGTAAAAGCAGAGACCAAAAATAAAGAAAATTTTTGTTAGAGTTCTTATGTGATGTCAAATGAGCAAGCAATTTGCCCTTCCTCTGGGCAAGCATCCAACAAATTTACTCAGTGCTTTGAAGACTGCCCCTGTGAGTTTCTGAGATTATACCTCTTTACGGAATTGGAAAATCTCATCATTCTCCCTTGGAGCAGCTGGTGGTTTTGAGCTGTTGACCTTGAAGCACAAAATGTAACCCACTACACCACCAGGGCTCCCAAGCAGGTAAGCGCAAACTATCTGACAACTAGCAGTATGAGGCATTGAAATTTAAAATTCTCCTGGATGAGAAACTTAACCATCTGACTTTCACAAGCATCAAAAAATACAGAATCCCAGTGACAGAAAGTAAACTGTTAGACTTTTATGTGTGGTATTAGAATGACAGTTGCAAATATAACAGAACACTGAGCTTATCAATCAATCATTGTGAGTCTTTCATCAAATGACAATAGAAAGTACCAGTATTTCATGATGAAAGTGCCTGTGGGCGAGATGGGGGAAGAAGGCCAAGCATTTCAATACAACTTTAGAATGATGAATTATTCTCTAATAATGGTTCCAAACACACAAGCTATAACTTTCACTTATTCTAATTTCCTGTTAAATCCATCAAGTTTTATTTCCATTTTGTTGTTGTCAGGTGCTGTGAGTCAGTTCCAACTTTTAGGAACACCACGTGGAACAGAAGGAAACACTGCCCAGTCCCGAGCCATCCTCAGAATTATTGAATGGATTCAGCAGTGACTGTATCAATCCATCTTGTCACAGGTCTTCCTCTTATCCATTTATCTTGCCACAGGTCTTCCTCTTTTGCACTGACTCTGCTTTCTCCAGCATGATGTCTTTCTCCAGAGACTGGTCACTCTTTGCAGCATATCCAAAATAAGTTGCCATCTACATAGCATATCCAGAGTAAGCCACCAACTTCCCTTCTCAGGAGTATTTTGAATTTTCTTGTTCCAGGATAAATATGTTTGCTTTTCTTGCAGTCAATGAGCTATCCACTATTCTTTACAAAGACTGTAATTCAAATGTATCATTTCTTCTCCAGTTTTCCTTATGTGTTGTTCAGTTTTCTTGTGTATATGAGGCAATTGAAGGTATCATGACTTGAATAAGGTGCATTGTAGTCTTCAAAGTGACATCCTTACTCTTCAACACTGTAAATGGCTTTTGCGCAACATATTTGTTAAATGTAATATGTTGTTTGATATTATTACTGTTATGTGAAGCCTGGTTGACTTGAAAAATAATCCAGCGACACTCATATATATGTAAGAAAGATCTTTATATCAAGAAAACGTTCTTGCTCAGTCTAACTCAAGTTCACAAATCTGATTCTAGTCTATAAGTTCCTTTTCAAATTCATGCAACCCTAGACAACAATGCAGCTGCAGGAAGATTGCAGGCTACTAGGTGCAGAGTTGTGTGAATCCCAGGTCTATGGATGTATGGCAGGACCCTGGCAGCTCTCAGGGTAGCCAACAAGCAGGGAGGTAAAGGCAGAAAGAGAGGAACGCTCCCTGGGATCCTCCTTTTAAGAGGCCACGCCCACACAGAGACACCACCAGACTGCAACCTGATTGATAGGTTGACTACCACCCTTACCCTTTTATACATCTTCACGTTGACATGAAATTATGTAAATACCACAGCTATTTCCGTGTGCATTGATTGTGAGCCCAAGTAAAAGGACATCGTTTACAACTTCAAAATTTTCTCTATTATATTGTCTATTGATCCAGTTGTGATATTTTTGTTTTCTTGTTGTCAAGATGTTATCTAGGAAAAAGACTAATTCTTTTTTTAAGACTAATTCTTATTATAAATTCTCTCACTTGGGAATTTTAGGATCAGTAAGTTTCTGATACAAAAATAGCAATGTCATGCAACAGAAATTAGTAATCCATACTTTCAGTCACTACAAATGTGCATTGAATACTAGTGATCAGCAAGACCTTTTCTAAGCACCAAAGTACACAGATGCTTGTAACATGGTTTTCCCTCAAGGAGTGTCAGGGGAGGCAGATACATAAACATATAATGCCACTGAAGCATGTGGTCACCATTAACAATCTATGGACCTACAAGTTTAAAGTAGGAACAGTGTCACCCTAGATGATCAGGAAAGGGTTTTGAATGATATCAGAAAATAATGGTTCCACTTAAAGCACTTACCAATGAATATCAATGATTGTAGCCTTCAAGGTGGATTGCAACTCAATGTAAAGAAGACCAAATCCTCACAACTGGACAAAGAGGTAGTATCATGATAAATGGCGAAAGACTGAAGTACCAAGTATTTTGGTACTTGAAATACCAAGTATTTTGTTTTGCTTGGATCCATAATCAATGATCATGAAAGCAGAAGTTAAGAGCGCAAAAGACAAACTGCATGTGGCAAATCTGCTGTATAAGACCTCTTTAGAGTATTGAAAATCAAGGATGTTGCTTTGATGGTTGTGTTAGTCTGGGTAGACTAGAGAAACAAATTCATAGACACGTATATGGATATAAGGGTAAGGTTTATATACAAGAGGAATGGAACATTGAGAAAGCACCCCACCCCAGTTCAGAGTCATATGTCTGATATTAGCCCATATGCCCGATACCAGTCCATAAATTCTCCTTCCGACTCATGAAGTCACAGGCCAGTGGGTGCAGAATTCTGGCACTGGCAGGGGTCTCCATGTGGCCTCCCCAGTTTCAGAGGTCTGATCCCACCAGGGTAAGGCCATGTGGCTTCTCCAGCTCTTCCTGCTCTTCGGACGCTCTCATCTTCTCTTGTCCATAGTTCGTCATATCAGAGATTGACTTTCAACAACTGGGGAGATGACCTCTCATCTCCACAAGGGAAATACTGCGAGATTTCCCAGAAGTCTCAGAGAAAGCCATGCTCATACAGAGGCCTTAATGGCAATCTCCAGATTAACTGGCTAGACTCCACCCCTATATCCAATCATGAAATTGGCATCATGAATACATGGCTGCCACAAGGGCTAAGAGACATCTAACCCAGAGGTGATATTTTCAATTGCTTTATATGCATGTGAAAGTTGGACACTGAATAAGAAAGATGGGAGAAGAATCGATGCTTTTGTATTGTAGTGCTGGAGAAGAACACTGAAGATACCATGGACTGCTTAAAGGACAAATTGATTGCCTTGGGCGGAAGAAATACCGCCTAAGTGCTCCTGGAAGACAAGGATGGTGAGACTTCATCTTACATCTTTGGACATTTTTTTAGGAGAGAATAGATCCTGGAGAAGAGCATCGTGTTTGGTAGAGTCTGAGGGCAACAAAGGAAAGGAAGACACAGAGGAGATTGATGGGAGAAGAATCGATGCATTTGAATTGTAGTGCTGGAGAAGAACACTGAAGATACCATGCTATGCTGTTAAATCCAAGTTCTATTGAATTGTAGAGAATATAACCTATATATTACTAATTCTTTGAATGTTATTGATAAGTCCCTGCATATGGTTCAATTTTACGCATGTTTCATATGTGCTCAGAAATAAAATACTGGCATGTAAGTGTCTGCATAGACCTATGTATAGGTCACTGCACCATTTGAATATTCAAATCATTTATGTCGACTTATATTTTGTAAGATTGTTTCATCAATTTCTAACAGGAGTTTTATAATATTTCAAACTCTAAGTATTATTTATCTCTTTCTCCTAGTACTTATAGTGTATGTATTTTAAGTATATGTTTTTTACATTTAAATATTAAATGATAAGTCTTTTATTATTTTGTTACCCTTCAACTTTGCTTCATTTGACTCACAGTTATTACTCAGACTTCTCTGATACTTATTCTTCAAAACACTTAACTCAGTGAACTGTACTTTTTAAAGTAATCCTACAGCTAACCTCTTTTTCCCCTGACTTCTGAAACTCGCTGTATTTTAATCAGAATTATTACTATATTCTAGAATTTATCTATACATTATTTTTCATTTTCTATTTATAATCATTTTTCTCCTTTCCTACTTTCCTTTGGGGGAAATTAATCTTTTATGAGTTTGGAGCCCAAATTGTTTTTCTTTATATTTTACAAACTCATTAACATCTATACCTTCCCAGGAAAAATAAGTATTTTAGCCTTCTTTGAGTTTCAACTTGTAATATGGAAGTATTCTATGGGCAAATATATTGAATAATATGGGAAACATCAAAAGAATGTAGAAGAAGTATACAGAGTCTTGTACCAAATAGAACTGGTTGATATTTGGCCATGTAGGAAGATAGACTATCGTCAAGGCCTAATAGTATTAAAGGAGGTGTACCCTTCACTGAAAATTAGTGGAAAAGAAGGCTCCAGAAATTGATGTAATTGTGATGTTTCCACTAATAAATGCAGCACGAAAGTTCTCATATGCCATGTCAAGAAATCTGGAAGATAACTACATGGCTAGCCAACACAAAGAGATTCATATCATCCCCTAAAAAAGGTGATTTAACAGAATGTGGAAATTCTCAATGTCATTAATATTAAGTGTACACAATTTTTTCTCAAGATAATTTTAAAATGATGATAGTAGTACATTAATGAGGAAAGGCTAAAAAGTCAAGTTATATTCAGAAGAGGACATTAAATAAGGTATATCATTGCTGATATCGGGTGGATCTTGGCTGACAGTGGCAAATATACCTGAAAGATATATGTATAATAATAAATTATGGATAACATTACAAGGAATGGGACATTCAGAACACTCAATGATGCTCATACAAAACCTACATATAGGCTAAGCATTAGTTTTTCATATATGATATGGTGACAAAACCAAGAAGGGTTTTATCCTATTTATGCAATCTGTATGCTGAACAAATCATCTGAGAAGAAAGACCCAGTCACGGGATTAGAGGTTGATCCAGATTCATTTACAACCTATAATATTCAGGGGACACAACCTTGCTTGCTGAAAATGAAGAGGACTTGAAGCACACAGTGATGAAGATCAAGGACTACAACCCTCCGTATGGATTACATTTCACCACAAGTAAAAATCATCACCAATGGACCAACAAGCAACATCAAGGTACATGGAGAAAATATCGCAGTTGTCAAGGATTTCACTTGGAGCTACCAGAAATGTCTATGGAAGCAGCAGTCATGAAATTAAACAATATATTGCATTGGGAAAATATGCCAAAAATAAAACCCACCAAAGAAAGCCTTTGAAGTGGTGAAAACAAAGATTTTACTTTGAAGGCTGATTCAAAGTCATGCTAATTTCAATAGACTCATATGCATAGGAAACCTGGACAATGAATAAGGAAGACTAAAAGGAACTGGTGCATTCAAATTATTATCCTAGGTAAGACTATTGGCATATCATGAACTACAGGGTGTCGCATGGTGGAGGCGGTGCGGGAATCAAAACAGTCCTAGAAGTACATCCAAAAGGTTTTTTAGAAGAGAGAATGGTGAGAATTTCTCTCTCTCTCTCTCTCTCTCTCTCTCTTTCTCACACACACACACACACAAACACACACTTTAGCCATGTGATTAGAAGGGAACCATCTGTGGAGAAAAGCATTGCACATGGACGCATAGAGAATCAGCAAAAATGCGGAATACGCTCAAAGAGGTGGATGAACACTTGAGCTTCCATAACGGGCACAGTAATGACGGGGAGACTTGGATAGGACTGGCCAGCTTTCCATTCTGTTGTGCGTAGAAACTGACTGAGAAACATCTAACATTCCTAGTTCTTTTTCCGATAGGGCTATTATGGGCCTGAGTAGTGCTCACTACAATGGGCTTGTGGCTTGGGTGCTTGGTTAGTTTCTACACCTGGCTACACATGCCCCGGTTTCACACTGGGCTGTGATCTGAAAAGTCAGTAGTTCAGAACCATGAGCTGTCCTATGGAAGAAAGACAGGGATTTCTACTCCCACAAACAATTGCAGACTCAGAAACTCACAGGACAGTTCCACCCTGTCCTATAGGGTCGCTGTAAGCCACAAAGAGCCAGTGTGGTATAGTGAGTTACACTTTGCATGACTAGCCTCAAGATCAGTTTGACCCAACCAGTTGTTCCTTATGGGAAAGAGGTGGCTGGTTCCTTCCATAAAGATTTATAGGCTTGGAAATCCTCGGGGATAATTCTACTCTGTCCAATAGGTTATTAACTGTTAGTCAGAATTGACTTTATGCCAATTGATTTTTGGTCTATTGCCCTCTGTCATTTGAGTTGTCTTAGGATGTTATAAATACTCATATATCTTTTTTGAGACATTTGTCAATTTTCTTATTAACATCCCCGCCTCCCTATCCCCGCCCCCAACATAGATTCAACTTGAAGGGATTTCTCTTATTGCTGAAATACTTTCTTCAGCCAAAATATTTCATATTGCATAAAACCTTCTGAGGATCACATGCCTAAGAATATCTCTGTAACAACGAACATTTAAATTATTGTTTAACTAAATATTAAATTCTAAGTTCAAAGCTTTTCTTTTTCAACACCTAGAAAATATTGCTCTATTATCTCCCTTGTTCCTGTGTCTCTTTTCCTAAGTTTTATATCAATCAGTTTTCTTTATTAGTATTTGCTCTTTGGAAGCTTGGAGAATTTTCTCTTTTATGATTTAAAATCCCATAATATCTATTTATGGGCGGTATTATGAGCAGGATCTTCATTTCTGCCAATTTGTTTCTGAGAAAGTATTGTCCTTCATTTCTTCTATATTATATTTATAATGCATGAAACTTCATACTTATTCTCTTACCATCATATTTGTCAACTTTTTTTTCGATCAAGTCTCGTTTATTTGGGAGAAGTAAACCATTTTTATGGGGCAAGCAAGCTTAGGCAATTAGCATATGGTGATCTTCAAAATTAACAAGTGAATGGCAGCATAGCCTTTGTCAACTTTTCTTTAAGAAAATATTTTCCCCCTTTGGTGTCCCTGGGAGATGGGATTGATTGATCAAATCATTAGTGTAATTTAGCTGCATGCTTTCTAATATTTAGACATTCTTTCCAGCTATTTATCTCGCCTCTAGTATTTCTCATACACATTATCCCCAATTGAATCATCTTATAACTGCTTGTTTTTGTTCCTCTTTGATCTCCAAGAGGCAATTTATTACCTCTTAAATTCTTGTTTGGTTTGTTTTAATAATTCTGCTTCATCTAGCATAAGCTGGTCATTCCTTATCTCTGTGATAAAGTGGTTGTGCTCTGCACATATCTGGTTATTATATCTTAACCCTCATTTCTTCTTGAGGTATCAGCCACACAGGCTGGCAATGGACTGAGGGATGCAAACTCAAGGTCCGGTCTCATCCACTGAGATTTCCAGTGCCCTGTGTTCTTGGCACAGGTGGTGTTCTTGGAGGTGCAGTCAGTCATCAAATTGATTCCAACTGAGAGCAACTAGCAACCCCGTAGGACAAAACAGAACTGCCTCACACTGATGCTAAGGTTAAAATTTGCATGGGAACAGATTTCCAGGACTTTCTCCAAAGAACGGTTGGTAACGTCAAATTGGCATTGAATGAGGAACCGAGTGACACACGTGCAATAGTTGGTACAATAGTTAGGATCCTGACCCAGTCTCTGTGGTTCCCTCATGATATGAAGTAACATTTTACAATCAACTCCTTAATAGTATCTGTAGGAAGTAGCCAGTCTGTAGTAAGAAGATTATGATAGAATAATTCCCTCCTTACTCAGGCTATGATTGAAAAGAAGTTTCCTTTAGTGTAGCTTGATGCCTATATTAGTGGACACTATGTGGAAGTGTGGTATTTACATAATCTGATTCAATTTGATATTTAAGAATGAAGGGGTGGAGTTTAGCCTGTCAATCAGGTTGCAATTTAATGATCTCATTTGGAGGCTCTAAGCAGACACTGGAGGTGGGACATATGCTAATTCCTTGCAAGACATCAATAGTGATGAGCCTGCAGGAGTTTCACTGATGCACTCAGAGCTCTGGGAGCTGGAGGAACCACGTGGAGACCCCTTCCAGGTCTAAGATGCTACTACCCCCACTGGATTCACAAGAATTTCCACTCACTGGCCTGTTATCTTCCTGCGTTAAGCATTATTGTATTAGGCATTAGGCATATTGTGTGACTCTAAAAAGGAATTTATGGGCTAGTATTGAGCATATGGGGTAATGCTGGATTTTTAAAAAACCATTTTATTGGGGCTCAAACATCATTTTTCACAATACATAATTACATATCTTGTGCCACGCTTCTTCACATGCCTGCTTCTGTCATCATTCTCCAAACATCCACCTTTCCACTTGAGCCCCTGACATCAGCTTCTCATCTTTTCTCCTTCATTCTTGCTCCCCACTCCCCCACAAATCCTCAATACTTTATAAATTATTATTGTTTTGTCATAACTTATACTCCTCGATATCTCCCCTCGCCCTCTCCACCAATGTCTGTCTTCCTGGTAGGAGGTCATGTGCAGATCCACATAGTTGACTCCCCCTCTCTACCTCACCTTCCCTCCACCCATCCAGTAGCTCCACTCTTACTACTGGCCCCAAGGGGTTCATCTGTCCTGGGTTCCCCGAATTTCCATTTCCCATGCTGGATTTATGGTCTTGATCTGGACCAGGCTGGGATGTTTTGCCAATATTCAATTGCTCTTGTATATGATGCTCTTTCTTAGACATACATTTCTATGAATTTGTTTCACAAGTCAACCTGGATTAACACAGAAAGTCTATTTGCTTGCTTCTTTTAGGGCCTGAATCCTGCAGCTGGCTCATCAGACTCTCCTTTGGAGAAGAGCCAATAGCCTGCTCCAATGTCTGCTGATTCCAGGAGCCAGAGCAGCATTTGCCCTCACATCCTTGGATCCATTTGCCTTTCCAGTACTAGGCAGACCAGCTAATCTTGGATTCCTCACCTCTGCAGCTGGAGCGTTCCTGCTGACCACAGCTTCATCAGCCTGTAAAGGCTACAGCAGTCAGAAGTCTCCAGCTTAGCATCAGACCCGTGGGTGTAAAATAAAAACGACATCACTGGAGCCATTTTCTTGATACAATTTTCCCCCTCTCTCCATATATATATATAGAAAAAGAGAAAATGTGTGTGTGTCTATCGCTTGTTTTGCTTCTCTAGAGACCCTGGCCCAACACACCTGGATCCCCAAGGTCTTTTACAGTGTCTAGTGTGAGGAGGCAATTACTCCCTCAGAGGAATTCACTTCATTTTCTTTCAGACATTGCTCTTTATCAAAATTATAAGGTGTGTCAGGAGACAAAGGCTTCTGTAGGAAGGACGTAGGGAGTTGATATATCAGTAACACTCATAGACAGGCCTCTGGAATATTCTTGGTATTACTCTGAAAATCCTTGGCCACTATTATTTCTCTGTTCTTGGTAGCCACTCTCCATCAGAGTTAAAGCCTTGAAACCTATAAGAACAGTTTTATAGAATTGGAATTGACTCAACTGCAGTAACTTTCACTTTAGTTTCTACACTGTATTGACTTAGGGGAAAGGAAATCATGACTCTTCTCTGCTGGTCCCCCCGTCCTCTGGTAGAGGAATGATTTTCCTCCTCTGACTTGATGTCAGCCTCTACCTTGCTGAATCTCCTGCTAACATCTTGGTGGAATTTGTGGTGTGATTTAAAACCATTCCCCAGTCCTTCTGATATACTTAGACCAGATGTTATGATACAGCCTTATTGTAAGTGCCACCTCTACTTAGTAAACATAACAAAAATCTACTATCCAGGGGATTCCAATGCAATCCAAGGTGCCTTGGTGACATAGTAGCCTGCTAACTCTCAGGCCAACAGTTTGAAACCACCAGTCACGCTATAGGGGAAAGACCAAGCTTTCACTATTATAAAGAGTTGTACTTGTTAATGCTCGGGGGAAACTATCCTGTCCTATAGGGTTGTTGAGAGTCAGAATCAATTCAAGGTAGGGAGTTTGGATTTTCATGGGGCAGAGTAGAATGGCACCTTGGAGTTTCTGAAGTTGTCAATCTTTAGGAAAGGAGGAAGCTTTATCTTTTTTCCCTAAGTGTGGTCAGTGGTTTTGAACTGGTGACCTTTCTCTTAGCAAACCACAGTTTAAACCATCATACCATGAAGGCTCCTATAATTAACAGAAACAAACCATTACAGAAATGTGCCATGTTATTAGAACAGTAATATATACATACATATAATTTATTTAGTGAAATAAATAATTTGTATCTTTTAAATTTGGTATTCAGATCCGATCACTCATTGTAAAGTGACAAGATTTTAAGTGGGGCACCATTGACCGGGGGGAGGAGGGTGTTCTTGATTAAAAATTTGGTCTATATGGAGCAACAAAAATTTTCATAGAAAGCAAAAATAGTATTGTAATATATTTATTTTAATTTTAAAATGCTGGGGGACATTGTTAAATTGTTAAAAGGTGGGACACCTGGTCACCTTATAAAGTCAACAAAATTATTTTGTCTTACAAATCTTCAACAATGCACTCTATTTAGAAATGCTAAAAAGAGACAAATGCTGTCTAATAAAAAAAAGCACCAACAGTACAAAACATTTAACTACATATAAATACTGCCTAAAATGCTTAAGCTTCAGAAAACTAAATTGCTTCTTCTGCAATCATTTCTACATTGAAAAGCACAAATTTACATATTTCTTTGGGAGCTAAACTCTATAATATAATCTGTCTCTTCAGAAATTAATTCTCCAGAATAAGCTGCTCCCTTTTATGGTGTACTGCCTCCCAGTAAATTGTTTCACTGTTTTATTCTATGTTTCAATTGGAAGAAAAGAAGGTGAAAATATTACATTCTTTCTGCACAACTAATAAGTTATCTTTTATATCCTTTCCCCTCCTTTCTTTTTCTGCCAACTCATAGCAATGGATGGCCTAATAAAGCATGAAAAATTTTAGGGAAAAACATCACCTTCTTACATGGAAAAACAATGTGGTTTTGGCTTTATATTACCTGATCCCAAACATGGCTTGATAGGACATTTGCTGATGTCATCCTCATACAAGCAAAGTACAGGTAAACCACTTACTGTTTAAGACGTCTTGGGAAGGCTGTATAGATCCAGAGTAGCGTGCATAATCTGAGTTTGATAGCAGAGAAGATCTGGAGAATTAGAAAGGGTTCAGGGAAGCACGAGGAGACTACAGGAGTCCCTGAATGGTGCAAATAAATGAACGTGTGGGAAAGAACCATAGATTCCCCATTTGAATCTACCTTGGAAGAGGTGCTAGTGGTTTACTTCTGAATGATCACATCCATTAAGGATCCTGTGGAGGACAGCTATATTGTGATACACATGGCATTGTCACGAACTGGATGTGGCATTGTCAGCAATTGTTCTGTTATTGTTGTTTTGATAGCAGTTGCTGTTGGAGAGGATGCTATATTTGACTTAGGCTTTTTGTTATCTGCATTTTATAAGGTGGGAGGCATGTAGAAGTCACATACTAGTTGCCTAAGCTGAGCTCCATTCATCGAGGAAGTACCTGATAGAGAAAAAGTCCTCTATTAGCCTGTCCCCAGGCTCTGCTGCGCTCCTCCCCTTACATCTGGGGCTGAAGTCTGGCTTAGGTGGCCAGGGTGTAGGCTCCTCCCCAGCAGTAGAGGTTTACACTTCCTTAGTCTAGCACGCCACGCTCTTATGGAGACCATGACTATCTTTCTCTTTTACCACCAGGCTTTAGACATCACTCCACGTGACCTTCTTCATTAACCACCTAACTAAGTCTCTGTCTTTATTCTTACCTTCCTCCAATCCACACAAAGTCAGAATAATGTGTTTTTTTAATTATTGATGGTAAATGAAAAATACAGGGATGTGCCAATTTCCTGTTGCAATCCCTTCAACTATTTCCACTTTTTATAGATAAAGCTCCAAATCCTTATTTGACCATTAGAAAAATGCATGATTTGACTCTACTATTTTTTTTTCGCAACACTGCCCTGGTGGAAGTGGGAAGCCCAGCCTTGCTCCTAGAGAGCTGCTATTGGATTTGAACTGTCAACCTGTAGGCCACAGTGCCACATATAACCACTGCGCCATCAGGGCTCAGCTGACCCTAACTCTTAACTCATCTTTCCAGTCTCCCCTCTGCCATCTGCCATCATGCTATACACAGGCTTCTCCTCCCTTCCCCCCCTCACATAATAATCAGTCCTCTTTCTTTCCTTAAGAATTCAACATTGTCTGTTTCTTCTTCCCTGCTCAATATCTGTCTTTCTGGAATGTGGGAATCCCAGGAGTAGAAACTGCCCAATTTCCTAACTCCTTATAGAAGAGTTTTGTACTGTGTACATATTGATGAAACTTCTTTAGGCAAATTGTTAACAAAATTGCCTTGACTCTTTCTGAGTTTTAAATTAGTGTCCAAATACAGATGACTAAGTTTCTGTGCTCTCCCTTTGACTAAATTTCTTTCTTGACAATTTTCAGATACATCTTCAGAATTCTCTATTGATGCATATAAAAAGGGGATAAAAGACCATTGCTTATACATATTTATTTCTCAATAAGATTTCAGGGGTTCTTTTTGGGGTAATCATATATACATAATGCAAATTATGATTTGCCTTTCCAGAATTCAATTTATGCCATCTTCATTGGAAACAAAGTGTTACAGGCTTGAGCTAGAAGCAAGCATGTGCTTGCTGCCAAATCAAGAAATTGATGTCCTAATGGATTTGTGGAGTTGGTGGTTTTCTCAAAATAATCCTAGCTTTTGATCAGTGGACAGTCTGCTAAGAAAAGACAATGACTCCCCCTATTGAGAAAGAAACTTAATGGATGTCAGGTGAGTATTGTTAACCACAGGTGGGCAGTTCGTGAGGATAATGAGGTTATTCGCTGCCAGAAAACAGACTGTTTCAGAAAACCAGGAACTAGGTGTCAAAATTGACTCCATGGCAATGAGTTTGCTTATTTTCATTTTATATTTAATGTGAAAGGAGCTCGAATGGCATAACAGATCAAGTGCTGGGCTGCTAACCAAAAAGTCAGTGGGTCAGAGTTTCTTCTTCAGGAAAAAGTAAGGCAGCCTGCTCTCTAGACATGTATAGCCTTGGAATCCCCAACAGGGGATTTCTACTCTCTTCTTTAGGGTCTCTGTGGGTTGGAATCTACTTGAGAGCAGTGACATATTTGACGGATAGCCTTCATACAGAAATTCCTTTCAAAAGAACTTAAAAGAGGAGTGACCTAATTCATGTTGTTGTGGTTGGGTACCATTGACTCTCTCCCACTCATAACACCCCCATGTAAAGGAAACCCTGCCCAGTCTTGTGGCAGTCTCAACCTTCTTGCTCTGTTGGAGCCCATTGCTGCAGCTCTGGTGGGAAGCCAGCTCATGGAGGGTGTTCCTCTTTTTTTTCTGATCCTCTAATTGTCCAAGCACAGTGTCTTTTTCAAGGTCCTGATAACACATCCAAGTCTCCGCAGCCTCACTTCAAAGAAGCCTTTTGACTGTACTTCTTCCAAGACTGATTATTGGTTTTTCTGGCAGCCCACAGTACTTTCAATATTCTTCATCCACTTCATAATTCATAAACATCAATTCCGTTGCAGTCTTCCTTATTCATTGTCCAACTTTCACTTGTATTCAAGATGATTGAAAATGCCATGACGTGGGCCAGACACATCTTAGTCTTCATGTGACATTGCTTTTCAATTTTACAGAGGGCTTGTACATATTTGCCCAAGATTACACATACCTTGATATCTTCACTAATGTAAGTAGAGATCTTTAATTTTCACATATCTGAGTTTTCCTGTCTTTCTTTTCTTCTGCTCTCACAGTCCACATTGCTTTCATATAAAAATGATCATTAATCACATTGTATTTTTTTCTCCTCAAAATGCTTTCTTTCTTATTTGATAATCTAAAATACTGCAGTAAATATAATGGAAGTAGAAGAACCATAAGTGTTTGTGGAGAATAGATTTATCACTGTATAATGTAAGACCAAAGACACACATATATTGTACTCTACCAAAGTTGTATTTCATAGCAGTATAAATCAATAATTGTGTGGTTAATAAATAAATATTATGAAATCCAAGTATCTTATTGTCAAAGAAATTATTTACAAACAAGGAAAGCTAAATTGAGCCCTATAGTTGTAGATTAGAAATGAATGTATCAGTACAAACTCATAGTTTTCTCTTTTTTTAGGCTCATATTTTGAAATTCAGATAAAGAACTAAACATGAATGTGTATTTATGTATGTGTATAACAGATGTCCATTTTCCTGTTCTATCGATTCAGAGTTCTGAGAGCAAGATAAGAGAAGTAGTAATGTAGGGTTAGGGTTAGGGTAATATAAAAGAAGAAAGATTAAAAGAAAAAAAAGAAAAAGAAAAATTTTAAAAAAAGAAGTAAAAAAAAAAAAGAGAAGTAGTAATGAACCAGTTTTGATTTCTAATTTCAATCTCTATGAGTAAGCAGGACTGATTCCAGAGCTACGTGAAATACAATATGAGTCTGGGATATTTGGTGACGCTGGAAGATAAAGAGTACCTTCTGTTATGATGCACTAAGAAGGGAACAACATCTTTATATCCAGAGACTTAAAAAAGTTTAATAAAAATTTGAACAAGAGGAGACATCAAACAAAAACTCACAACATTTTTCAAAGGTTTCATAAAGGACATAAATAAAAATTAAGACAGAGAACCTACTTTAATTAGAAGAAACTAAGAAGACATAGAAACTAAATTCAATTTGGAGATTCTGAATCATATCTTGGATCAAATGAAGAACATTCATGAAAAAAACAGAGAAATTTGAATACAGTCTATAGATTAGTCAATAGAAACATACCGGTTTTGACTTTCTAATTTTGATCTTTATATCATGGTTATGTAAGATGTTAGTACACAAGAAAAATAGATAAATGAAGTTTCTATCATTTATTCAAATGTTTCTTAAGTGTGAAATATTTCGATATTTAACTCATTCAAATATTGTCCCTAATTCTGCATTAAATTATTTGACTTTAATAAATTTTATTAACATAAAATTCCTATACCATATATTCCAATGGTTTAAACACAGAAAAAAAAACTTTTGTAATCATCACCACAATGAGTCTTTCAATATTTCCTTCATTACAAAATAAAGCACAGAAAGAGCTCAATCAAAAAAAAGAAGAAAATCAAAATTAGAACAAAGTTAAGATGAATCAAAATGGAGAACAAGTAATATGATGATAAATCATTGCTAACTACCTCAGTCTTAATCTACTTTTCATTGCACTGTGCCTGCTGGCAAGGCTATTCAAATATCTGGTCGATGATCAAAGGGAATTCTCGCAGGAACCCTTAAAGTTTTTTAATTGGGGGCCAGTTTTCTGTCCCTCAGACCATTGAAGGACTGGACTACAGTTAAAAAAAAAGATATAGTTAAAAAAAAAAGGAGATTCTGACTATAATTACAAAAGGATGTTGTGGTAGTTACATAATATCTTGTCAACTTGAGGATATTAAGAGTGAAGAAGTCTATCCTATAAATCAGGTCACATCTTGATTGATGCCTTTTCTGGTCATGGCATTCTCTTGAGGATTCTGGAAACTTCCTCTCTTCCTCCCTGGAGGCAGGATGGATTTTCTTTGCTTCATCTTCCTGTTAAGGAGTCAAACTCAGAGAGCCAGAGAAGCTAATGTTGAGATGCTTCCACTGGCATTAGATCCACAAAGCTTTAAACCTACTGGTATGTGATGGACTATGAACAATTTCATTGTTGGCCTGGGCTGAGTCAGCTGCTAAGCAGGACAGGCAGGGTGGGACAAACACTCAGTGGCCTGGATACTTGTCCTCGGTAGCCACCTGTGACCCACTGCGGCCTGTAGTTTGGGGACCCCTGACTCTGGAGGCTTAATCCACATGGGGACACTGCCAGTGAATTTTGAATTCTCATTGCCAGTCACAGCTTTCTGCAAATGAGGAGTTCAGAATTTAAGCTCTAGTACCATTCCTCCTCCGGTCTTGACTCTTCTTATTTCCACTCCTTAGATCACACAGGCTGAGGTGCCTCAGCAGAATGGATTGAGCTGTCATCTGCCTTAGATGGCTACTTGTTTTAAGACAATCCTTTAATTCCCATACATTATTCCTTCTGATAGCTAGGCACTATATAATTTCTTCATTACATTTTGCCATAGCACACATATCTACAGTGATCTCTTCTTGAGGACAAGTATTGAGTAGGACCACATAAAGAGAACTAATTGTTCTTAGAATTGGGCTAAGGATTAAGTTTGCTCTCAAAATCCATGCATATAGCTTTACTTTCTACATGTCCCAAGTCCACTTTAGTGATATCTTTATCATTTTATTGGGGAATCTTAGAAACCATCCATATGGGATATATAGTAACTCTATTGATAGTATAATTAAGTTAGAAAATGGTATAGGTTTGTAAACACTGAATCAAGAACTCATACATGTAGAAGGCAGCTTTTAAAACTAAATTGCATGGATTGTTGCCTTGTACAAATTAAAACTAAAGTGAACAAAGAGGGTTGGGGTTAGGGTGGAACTTTGCTAATTATGGCACAATAAAACAAAGAGAGTATGATCATAGCAACTATAGAGCAGCCTTAGGATTCTAAGTGTTGAACACACTCTAAGCAAGACATTTGAACCGATGTACAATGATTTCCAAACCATGATCTTGAAATAATAGTCATCTGCTTCTTCTCACACTAGGACATTTCAGCCTGAAGTCCAAGGAAATATTTCCATTCTTTAATATGCTACAGGTAAAGTCCACTTCTATACGTGGAATTCAATCCTATCTTTCTGGTTTTGTCTATGACTACTGAGTACTTGAACGAGATCGGTCCAAACTGAGATGTACTGAAAGGATAAAATACACTTAGTATTTTAAAGACTTAGTATGATAAAAAGAGTTAAATATCTTTTAGTAATCTTGATGCTACTTATATATTCAAATGGTACTATTTTTGATCTATTGGGTCAAATGAAGTGTTTATTAAAGAGTTAATTTTTGCCTGCTTACTTTTACATTTTTTCAATTAGACTACTAGAAAACTCAAAACTATCTATGTGGCTTCTATTTGCATTATATTTCTATCAAATAGTGCTGAGATTTAAAGTATTTGCCAAGTTGTGAGATAAATATTTCAACTTGAGGAGGAAGTGCTCCATCACATTTCTCTGCTCTTGCATATAAATAGCCAATGTCCAGTAATGCTCAATAAATGAGCATTTTTTTTTTGTGGAGTGACAGAGGAAGAAGAAACGTGGGGAAGCATCAGTTTGTGCAACATCCTAGAATTTCTCCAAATCAGATAATCATAAGCAGAGCATGCTAAGTTTGGTGGAAATGAAAGAGCTGCCAAGTTTTTAGAAATTTCAAAAAGGAATAACTTAATGTTAATGTTTCAGGAGAACACTTCTGAGCTAGATACTTGCAGCAATGTCTTTCTTTTTTTGTTGATCATTAAGCTAAATTAGCTACATATTTTTTTCTGGCCAAACAGTGTCTTAAAGAAATTTAACAAATAAAAGATAATGAACTTTAAATCTAAATATGACTAAGTCCCAGAAAGTCAATAATTCTTGTATAATTATCTAACTAGAATACTCTCTTTTTCTATACTACTCCTTTCCTCCTGCAAGTTTCTAACTAGCTTGTCCTTACTTCATCTTTATTCTAATATGCATAAAATGTAATCTTTATTTTGTGGCACCCAATATTTTAATTTTATGTATTAGCACTCCCACACATTTGAGAAGTTGTTTGTTTTATAAAATATAGCTCTTTAGTTGTGTTAGGCTTATATGCTTTATATCTAATTATATTAGGGATTTTCTTAGAAAAGAGTGCAGTACAGTACACTGGTTTTTCTACTTTCCACGGTGTCAAGAATAGTAGACCTTAAATAAAAACTGATAATCCTGATTAAACAAATGGGAACAACGGGAAGTACAATTTCTGTGGGGATGGCATAGTTGTATTCATTTTAGAGAGGAAGTAATAATGAGACTAATGGGCATTCAGTGGCTATGACTAGAGAAAATACATTCTGATTAGTATATTTTCCAAGAAGTGATGTGCATGTACCATTAATACACAAAACCAAATCTTTAGTGGTCAAAACAATATCAAAATCTAAGCTTGACATTTATAAAGATAAAGTCATACTATGCAGAACCTTATAACATGATCCCTTTCAGAGATGTGAGTAGGGGTAGGCAGGTACCATCTAATTCGTCTGGTCTTAGGGTCATAGAGACTGAGGTTTCCATCAATCAGTCCTCATTCTAATGGTTTCCAGCTGTCTTATTTTCTTTACTCTTCTTCTGACTGGGAGAGTCCAATAGTTGCATCTTAGATGGCAGCTCACATGTTTCTTAGATCCCAGTAACCCTCTACCAATGTAAGATCTTCGACATTGTCTCTGTGGACTGTGTTATGCCACATGTAAGTCTACCCAATTACAAACTCAGGTTTCCACCTCGCTAGTGCTTCTCAAACAATTCTTCACTATCCAACTTATACCACATCAAAATAGTAGTTTTGGAAGCTTTGAGTGAGTCCAACCACGTTACTTTTCAAAGTTTTTGGATATCTGGGTTCAAAGAAAAGTCTGAGGGGACAAGATCAAATCCGTAGGATTGATATGGTAAGATTTTCCCATAGAATATTTAGTAGAATTAAACAAGGAAGCTATTTAAATGGATAAATGACTAGATAGATTATATAGGGAAATGTATATCATAAGTAAGATATATTAGATATATTAATGAAAGAAAGCTTGCCCATATACTTGAGTGTAAACTGAGGCACCCAATTTTACCACAAATAAACAGGTGGTTTTTTCAGCATAAAAAAATATGCTGAAACACCAGCCTATCCCAACACAATCACAAAGTGATTGTGGGTGCCTAAGAAGATATGGCAAAGAAAGCTGATAATGCCCAGCTATCAAAAGATATAGTGCCTGATGTCTTAAAGGCTTGAAGATAAACAAGTGGCCATCTCACTGAGAAACAACAAAGCCCACATTGAAGAAGCATACCTTCCTGTCCTGACATGATCGCTATAGACAAAGCAGGTACATAAGCAAAAGTGCCGAAGAAACCCAATGGTGCCTGGCTATCAAGGAATCTAGAGTCTGGGGCCTTAAAAACTTGAAGATAAACAAGCAGCCATCTAGCTGAGAAGCAACAACGCACACATGGAAGAAGCACAGCAGCCTGGATGATCACAAGGTTCTGAGGGGATCAGCTATCAAGCATCAAATAACAAAAGATCATATGAGGGGCATGCAGAGCGGGAACCCAAAGCCCATCTGTAGGCAACTTGACATTCCCTCACAGAAGGCTCAGGAAGGGGATGAGCCAGTCAGGGTGCAGTGTAGTAATAATGAAACATACAATGTTCCTCTAGTTCTTAAATATTTCCTCTCCGCTCCCCCCCCCGTCCCACCCCCCCATCATGATTCCAATTCTACCTTACAAATCTGGCTGGAGGAAAATGTACACTGGTACGGATAGAAACCGGAAACACAGGGAATCAAAGGCAAAAGAACCCCTCAGGATCAGTGATGAGAAAGACATTAATGGGAGGGTGGAGGGAAGATGGGGTAGAAAGGAACAACAGATTGCAGGGATCTACATATAACCTCCTTCCTGGGGGATGGACAGCGAAGAAGTGGATGAAGGGAGACATTGGATGGTATAAGATATGGCAAAATAATAAGACGTTCTGGGGGCTGAGCCCCGGTGGCGTAGTGGTTGTACGTGGGACTGCGGCCCACTGGGACGGAGGTTCAATTCCAGCAGTGGGGCTGGGCCTCCTACTCCCACCACCGGAGAGCAGTGATGCCCCCGCCCCCCCCCCAAAAAAACAACAACAACAACAACAACAACAAAGACATTTACACATTACTAAGGGTTCATGGGGGAGGAAAGAGCAGGGAAGGAGGTGGAAAATGAGGAGCAGATGTCAGGAGCTCAAGCAGAAAGTAAGCGTATTGTGAATGATGAGGGAAACAAATATACTAAAGCACTTGACACGATGAATGTATGTGTGGATTGTGATAAGAGTTCTAAGGTGATTCAATAGAAAATGTGTTTAAAATCTCAGCTTATACTCAAGTATATATAGTATATTGTACAAGTTTTTTCTCTATGGTGAATATCCTACAAAAAGAAACAAGGTAAAATCGTCACAATATGCAGGGTAGAGCTATAACATTGTGTAAAGAGACTACTGAATGTTAAGAAGAATGACTGAGGACGTGAAAGAAATACAAGATGCTCTAGCTTCCAAGAAGCATTATGACTTGTATATAATCTAAAACAGATTTGCTTGTTAATCCAGCAGTTCAGCAATCTTTAACACCCATAATTGAAATGTTTCAATTCTTCTGCAGTCTTCATCGTTCATTACACAACTTTCACCTGCATATGGGGCAATCCAAAGACTTGGGTCAGGCAACTTTCAGTGACATCCTTGCTCTTCAGTGTTTGGCTGAGGTCTTTAGAGATAAAGTTTTGTCCAGTGAAATACCCCATTTAATTTAACAACTCCTGATTTTTGAGGGTTGTTTGGATCTAAGTAAAATGAAATCCAAGACAATTTCCAATGTATTCTCCATTTATCATGATTTTAGCTATTGGTCCTATAGTATTAGGTTTTAATTTTCTTCATGTGGAGGTGTAATCTTCAAAAAGAAAGTTGTAATCTTTGATTCTCATTAGTAAATACTCCATTTCCTCTTTGCTTTCAGCAAGCAATTTTGTGTCGACTGTATATTGCAGGTTGTCAACTTTCTTCTGCTCCTGATGCTGATCACTTCCTTATATAAGCTCTCATGGATCGTTTGCTTAGTGTACAGGTTGAATATATGTGTTACGCTGAGGTCTTTAGAGAAACAACCACAGTCAGCGTGCGCGCGTGCACACACCACACACACACAGAGAGAGAAAGAGAGAGAGAGAGAGAGAGAGAGAGAGAGAGAGAGAGAGAGAGAGAGAAATGCATATGAAGAGAATGGTTCACACAATTGTAGTAGCAGGTAAGTCCATTTAGTTTCAAATCTGTGGGTCAGATGTGGTTTTGTCTGACAAATGGCTTTGGGAACTAAGGAACCAGGAAAGAGAAATATGAACAAGATAGTAGGAGGACAAAGCAGAAAGAGGTGGAAGAAAGGTCAGGTTTGTGGCTGCAGACATTTTCTTCATATGTATCAGACATAAACCCTACTATAGGTTTTATGGACTTAATATGGAGTAGGCTGAGATGTTTTCTCAATATTTCATTATTCTTGTATATAAAGATCTTTCTTATTCATATATCTGTGTCTCTCTGGATTTGTTTCTCTAGTCAACCTAGACGGACATAAATGATTAACATGAAAAAACATTGCTATTTATTTTATTTACCATAAAGCTAAAGGAAGAATATTTTTAAAAATAAAAAATAATTAGGATAGTTAAATATCAAAGGGATAATACAACATTAAAATCAAATTAAGCAGAAGAGAATAAAATTGTTAGTAATTAGTGAATTCTTTGGGGAGCTCAGAAAGCAATGGGGGGGGGGGCAAAAAGCTTTAGAATCAGATAGACCTGTCACTGAATGTGTGCTCTGCTGCTTCTAAGTTTCATGATATTGGGCATGTCAATGAGTATAACACCACCATAGATATTTAGTTTCCAAAATTACAATGGAGATAGAAATGACTACCCTGTGAGAAGGTTGAGAAATTAAAGTGTTAATCTAGCTACTATACCAGCAGTGTCTGGTGCACTTAAAACTCACTGCCACCTAGTTGATTCTGACTGATAGCGACCCGATAGGCCAAGTTAGAAATGTCTCTGTGAGTTTCTAAGAATGAAAATCCTCATAGAAGTAGAAAGCCTCCTCATCTCTTTCCCTGAAGGCTAGTAATTTTGACTTTGAGGTTAGCAGCCTGATATGGGACAACTATGCACTGGGCCAGCATCTCTAAATAAAACTAGCTGCTACCATGACATGTGAAATATGAGCTTTCACTCTCAAAAGGACATGCACGGACACAGGAAGTCTGAAGCACAAATTTGAGTCACACCTACCCCTTTGCCACATGTCTATTCTGAACCCAAGTTAATAAAGTTGATACAAGTAAAAATTATTTCACAGAAGTCCACTTTTCAGACAGGGTTTTTGTGGGGATGAATGTGAAAACCTGTATGGACAATAATAATTTGTAAAATGTAATGCTACAGAAAGACCAGGCATTCCTGTTCTTAACTTGCAGTCTTTAGCTTATCACTCACACTGCTTGTTACATCCCACAATCTCTAAATTCACTGCAGTCACTGGATTCCTCACCACCATTGGCCACTGAGTCTCCATGGATCCCTGTCTACACAGCAGTCTGACCCACAACCCTAGTAGGCCACATGCTTCCTTCAAAAATACCCTTACTAGTAACCCAGAGAAAGAGCTCAGGGGTCTTGGTCTCCCCCAAACATGGCATTCACCTCTACACAGGTGTCATGTAAACAGGAGCATACCACACTCTGAACAAAAAACAAGACAGACAAAATACTACAGAAGAGCTAATGATGCTCATAGAAGAATCAGATGTGGATCTACCCCCAAAAGAAAATTTCAGAAGACTGCTTGGAGTAATACAGTAGTTGAGGGAAACAACACAGAATAAAGATTCAATGATAGAGGGGATGAAGAAGTCCATGATAGAGGAGATGAAGAAGTCCATGATAGAGGGGATGAAGTCCATGATAGAGGGGATGAAGTCCATGATAGAGGGGATGAAGAAGTCCATGATAGAGGGGATGAAGAAGTCCATGATAGAGGGGATGAAGAAGTCCATGATAGAGGGGATGAAGAAGTCCATGATAGAGGGGATGAAGAAGTCCATGATAGAGGGGATGAAGAAGTCCATGATAGAGGGGATGAAGTCTATGATAGAGGAGATGAAGAAGTCCATGATAGAGGGGATGAAGTCTATGATAGAGGGGATGAAGAAGTCCATGATAGAGGGGATGAAGTCCATGATAGAGGGGATGAAGTCCA